>JAQGBU010000001.1:0-203684 GCA_034698605.1 Isotoma decorata
GTCATTATTTATTGTCTAATAAATAAGTGTTTTATGTATGAGATTCAGTCTTGTCTAAGTTCATCTCATACACTACAGTATGGGCCTCTCTTTACTTCATAAGATTAGAAATAGGTACATTGCATGCATTTTATTATAGAATCGCTCCTTTCTCTACTTTCTAGTCGTGTACACCCTTAGTAGATATAGGATAAAATGTGGTATGCAACACATTACCCCAGTCATGCACGTAGTAGTAGGTGTATGTAAAGTTTTACTATAAGAAGTAGAAAACGTATAGTAGAAATTGCCTCTTCTGGTTGTATAGTGCCTGGAATATTGTGCAATATAATAAGCTTAGAATTTAAGTGCAAAAAGTGTATGCATCCGTTATGCAATAGTATCATCACATTTCTAAAGGGAAAATGTAAGTACCACGTAGGGCATTCAATGGATCTTCTTATTGCATGGGTTTCCTGAAACTCAAGGACGACGGTTTGAGAATCATCAAAGCCGTATCTTAGACAATGTGGCTTTTGCTTTGTAAAGCGCACTTCAAAGGCTAACCGTGAATTGCAAGTACCCCTACATAGCTTACTTCGTATTCCTATGGAATATTATCTTAAATTTTTACTGAAAGGTAAAATACATGCATTTTTCATGAAAATACGTTCAGCATGTATTTTTGAGCTATATGTGTGTGTGTGTACCAGCTAATCGTGTAGGTTTTGGTTGATAGAATTGTTATTTCGATTACAGTTGGAAACTCAGTTAAGCTTTAATACAGACTTCAACTGGCTTGGACCAAAATTACAGTTCTCAACATGTTCGTTAGATGAAGAGTCATTGAATCATAACCATTTTAGTGAAAATGTTCCTTGTACGAAATAACTTTCACCGTTTATACTAGGTACTCGTTAAGCAATTTTATCCTCTATTGTTGTTCGGTACAGGAGAAACTATTCTGAAACGGAATTCCCTATTTGAACTATTTGCTGGCCAAATCACATGAAGTATTTTTGTATGGTATGAGGCAACTGTCCCTTACTACACGCAACAGAGGCACAATTTGGCCATCACACTAACAATCATTTGTGTTCAATCATTGTTAAGAATGATAAATAAAAGGGTTGGTGAAAGCATGCTTAGATTAGTAATGACTTTCCTTTGTTCGTAATTAACAATTGTGAAATTACGAGAGAACGTGAGGTTCCTCCTAATTTTATTTAACTAAGGATTAAACATTGTATAGATGCTGTTTTCATCATCAGTTTATCGGCGAGATATTATATTGAGCTGTTTTCTACAGCAGCTTTAGTATTTCTACTAACCCAGTGTGAATTACAGTCTGGCAAAGCAGACAAATACACAGGATTTGAATGGAATTGAATGCATCTTAGATTACTGGTAATAGAGGCTATTATTGAAAGGAAGAAAGTAACGAGGGAAGTAAGTTTATACAGACTATTGTCTTAACCTCCATAGGGGGTAAGATTTACAACTGGTTATTATACTAGTGCAGACCAAAACAGATGATAACAATGCAGTTAGATACTTGTTTTTATTACTTCTCGATTAGACTAGATTAGTCCATCGGAAACCATGCAGTCCAGTTGTGCACTTGGTTTCAAGTACTACTACAGAAAGAGGAAAGTGTATAAGACTTTCTTGAGCAAGGTGTGCACTCAAGACATTTCAGATTTGTTTCCGGACAAAATGTACAGCTTGAAGAGATCTCATCCTCCATAGCTCTCTGCTGTATTGTTAGAGGCAATGTAGTGTTTAAAATGCGAGTGGGATTTCTTATCCATCTAATCCTCCTTTAAGCTTAAGTGATACTCAGGAGAGACTATTAACGTTAACTGCAGGAGCAACTAACTGACAATAACTTAAAGCGCTTGCTAAGAGAAAGTGAAAGAGAAAGTCCCTCAGAGTTGTATATGAGGATAATAATGTCAACTAGCCTACAGAAAGCCCTACTTGATTCAAGAGTACTTTAGGTTTCATCCACTTTCACTCTCTAGAAGCATTCCAACTTGGTCTAAAGAAATGAATTTTCCCTGTTTAGTTTCTGCATTTTTAATCAATTAGTACGCAAGGGTTGTATTTAAAAGGAGCTTGATATAAATACTTCACTAATTAGTAGAGATGTTTTAGTTTTTACGAAATAATTACTGTAAAGTGGTTTTCAAATGTACTCAAATCATTAGCAATTTTGTAATTTAATGTACCATATAATGAGGTTTAAAATGAGTTTTTTTAAGACTTGAAATTACCTGATCAGCTCTGACGTTGTCAACTACAAAGTTGAACCATAGCCGGTATCGTGGGTTACATGTATCAGGTCGGATGAATAGATCGTATTCGTATTCCGATATGAAGTCCACACGCCCAAGATTTCCTACAAACAAATTAAAGCATATGATGTTGTAGTTGTTTCTCGAAGTAATTTTATCTGAAATTCTAAAAATCATTAAAATAAAAATATGATGCTGGAAAGCTTTTTTTAATTTTAAAATCTTTTAGTGAGTTTGGTATCCGATGAGCTCAAGCGAATCGAGTTACTCGGATAAGAAGAATTTAGATTTCTGATTTTTAATACATAAATCCTTCCTACAGATAACCCCATACTTTTCAAATTCGTGGTATTGTATTTTTAATACATCTTTGCAAATGCCTAGAAATTCTGACAAACAGTCGTCATTGTACATTGTTATCATACATCAATTTTTGAATTTCGATGTTTTGAACAATAAATGAACTTATCAAAGTTAGTTTTTCTTTTTTATGAATTTCTTCTCCTTTACTTTTTTCATACTTTAAATTTCCTAATCGTGTTGCTAGCATTAAATTTCCTTGTTTTCATTTAAACATTTAAATTTCCAATGTATTCTCTACTGAAATAAAACAAATCATAACTACACACAGATACAAGCTAGACAACAACTTATTCTTAGGTAGTTGCAACTATGCAATTAATCTCATAGTCTCCAAGATTGATCTCATCGTTTGTTACATCAACTCTAATTTTCCTTAATAATATTCCAGATTAAGAACGAATAGGACAAGAACAGGCCTGTCAGAGAAGCTAGCATAAATGTATTTGTGAATAACTGAGATACTGATGCATCAGTAAACACAATCCGAGTTATCTAAGTCGATTTATAAACAAGACTGATAATACATTTTATCCAGTGTTTGGCAATCCAATAATTAATCAGGTTTTCAGTGACCCTAATATATTTTCTGGAGGATTTATTTAGCAGTTGATGATTCTAAAAGGTTGAATTTGTATGATGAAAAAAGGGAACGAAACCACAATTATCCCCAATCCAGCTCAGTCCCTCTTGTACATCTCTATCTAACAAAATCCACCGAGCAGAATTTACCTTTTGGGTGACTGACGGAGTGAAAGGGGAGATAAGCTGTTTGGTTGAACTGTATTAGAATATCAGAAGGAGAGCAGACGCTTAACCAATTAGTTAGAATAGGAGTTGGTTGCAGCATCCAGTTAGGCCCTTGTGTACTCTGGTGAATCCACTTTAGAAAGTGTTATCGTTTTATCACTATCTGTTCATGTTCAATTCAGAATTCACTCTCTTCAGAGCTCAACTTTGTATGGTTCATGGTTTTGTTAGTTGTTAGGTGCTTAAGAAATATGCTTTCCCCTCCCTTGTTCCTTGTATAATAATAATCAGGTATATATCACTTTAAATAGATGGATGAATGGTAAAATATCTCTCTGCTTCTCAGTTTCCATACTTATTACGCTTGTTACTGTAACCAATTGAACCACACAGACTAACAACTTAACAAAGTAATGTAGTGCAAGTACCAAACCAATGCTAGGAAAGATAGAATAACTACATTGGATTAGGATGGAAATTCGTGAAGAAGGCAGTGGTAGACAATGCAGATCATTTCAACCCAGTGACAACCAGATCCACTCATTAAGTCAGGACAGCTTACAAGTGAATCTGTTCGCAGAAGATGAAGAGACTCTTCATTCACTATTTATTACTTTGCTATTGCTGCCTTTACTGGCTGAACTAGCTGAGGTTATTTGATCCTAATAAATACTACTTTTAGAAGTTGTACTTTCCTAATAAATAGTGGCATTGTTGAGGTCGAGGTGAGGGTAATAAACACTAAAGCAATAATAGTGAATCTACTTTGATTAAATTATAATGGAAATTTGGAGCTGTAATAGTTGCATGCTGTGATGTAAAAGGAATTAAAAACAGGAGGAAATTTCACTAATCAGAGTTGTTTTTATCTTCTATACATCTTATTAGGTTTTTTGTCATTACACACATTACAAATTATACAGACTACTGGGGAGTTTTACGAACTGATCTAGATGATTAATAAATTTTATCACAGTTTCTAGTATTTTCAGGATGGATACTGAAAGCCTTTGTTTTCTCTTTTGTTATGCAAGACTAAAAGAAAAAAAATACAAATTTGGTTAGTAAAAACGCCTTTCATTCAGTCACCATAAGGATATAATGCCATAGATTATAGTGAGTTAAAATAAGTTGAGAGAAGATAAGGTGGAAATGCGTTTTATCCCAAGTGCGGATATTACTTCTCATCCGGATGACTAAAACCTAGAATGAAAGTACCACCGTGTATGTGTGGAATATGACAGGTAGTGTCTACTGAGAGAACAGGGATTTTTAGTTGAGAAAGGGGGAAGAAGAAAGAGTAAAAATCTGTGAGAATATGAATTCTCATGAAATTTTTCATGAGCGGAAATGAAATGAGAAGAGATGAGACAGAAAGGAAGTGATATCTGGGCTACATAGTCATTTTGAGTAAGATGTAAAAGTCAGTCCTACCTAGTTTCATTTAGTTGATAAAAAGCAATGCCACAATAAATTTTAGCCCGATTTAGAAAAAAGTTAGGATATACCTTCCACCACTTTTAAATTTTAGGTCACAAGGTTACTACCACCAGGTAGGGTTTCTTTCCTTTTTCCTACTCAAAAGTACCTTTTTAAGCTAAGCACACACTGCTGATCTACATCAATTCATTCAGGATCATTGGCCATCCTCCTCCTTTCATCCTTGTTTTTTAGTCCATGCATTTTTATGTATTACTTATGTGAAGGGTAATGCAATTCCCTTTCTCCATACGAATTGTGCCAAAATAGTGTAGTCGTGTGTGTGTGCATGGTGTCTGCCTTGTCTCTAGTCAAAAGGTTCAGTAGTTCATGTAGGGATGCGACCATTGCGAAATACCTCATAAATATAAAGGCGTATGTGTACATCCCTACACCTCCATTATAGACATGGACATACGTGTGTGTAATGTAATATAACAAGAGATAATGCATTGCTTCCTATTTCTACACTTTTAAACCTATATAGTTTCTTCTGTAAGGAAGGATTTCTTAAAGAGAAAGCAGAGGATCAGTGAGTACCCATCCTCATGGTACATACCATCAGTAGTTTTAGTTTTAGGAGCCCTGAAGATGACTACTGGAAGTTTAGAGTTTTTAGAGCTCTGCTACTGCTGGTGGTCTTACTAAAAATACTGAATACTTTCATCCCCAACTGTGCTGAATGCCTTTTTAGAAAAAAAGTAATGAACGGCTCTGGCTTGGTATGTGATATTTCTACTTAGGTTGGCCCTGAATGATGGTACAATGTTGGCTGAGGCGATGCAATGTTGAGCTCGAGCTGTTAAGCTAAAATAATGTGCTGGATCGTTTGTGCAAGATTGCTTTTGCCCTACTGACTGTAAACATATCGCTTTGTTCTTCTTGTCCTTCGATGTCTGGCGGTGTTAGCGCTTCAGCTAGTATAATTTCTACTACTCTTAGTAGTGATAGTGGCACTAGTAGTAGGGGTACTATTTTCTGTACTTGGCTTAATGCTATGGATATGTTTGAAAAAACCTAAGGAACACCCTCAAGTTTACTACCACAGACCCTTGTACCACCCTACCATAGACATATAAACACCCCTTCAAAACTATAGACACTAAAACAGGCAAGTTTAGGATTGAAAGTGCAAGTATTTTCGCAGTTGTACTTTGTAGTCTGTCTAAAGCCGAAAAAGCTTATGTATGCAGTGGCCTTAAGCTCATCGAAAAAAAGTACAAATGGTACTGATTGTAGGCATCGTAACTCAGTTAGAATTTGAGGCAAGGAAGTGAACAATGACAATGGGATGTCAAAGGCAGAGCTAATTTATATAATGCACAAGGAGAAAGCCTTTAGCTGGAAATAAAACTTCATGTATGGGAAATGTTAGAATAAGAACATTTTCTTCGTATTCAATATCACTATTTATAAAATAATTTTACTTTCTTTCCCTTATAATTTTAGATTTTTTAGCCAAATTCTATTCGTATTTGTGTGTGTGTTTTCTTCACATTATTTTTATTATTATTTCTACTTCCTACTTCCTACTCTTACGTTAGGAGTGCATTTTTACTAGTTTTAGTTGAGAAAGTATAGCAGAACAAGTCAATGTACACTAGAGCAAGTGGGTGGAAGACTATGGTATAGTGTTACTGTTTCCTACATAACCCTACAGAGTTTAGAACTATAAAGCTTCAAGCTCGTATACATGGTTTGGATCAAATTTATATTTATTATTTCAGCCAATGTCAATGTTCAAGATACCTCGACAAAGATTTACATTAAATTCTAACTCGTTTTTAAAACGCACTTCAAAGTTGCAGTGGAAGCTTGTTATACACAATTTTTGCAGATACACTGTGATTCAAGAAGGAGAAAACTAAAGGGATCTTTACTCAATTTTAGACCCCACAAAAATTGCTGCATTTCCTTTATTCTGAATTTCTAAGAAGCTTTGGAATTTTTACATGAGGAAAAAAACGTCCATTAATTACTTTCAACAAAAATTTGCTTGTAGAAACTGTCATTAAATTCGAATGGCAGACTTCGGTGGATACCTCGAAGGAAATCGAAAAGGACTGTAACACATGCATACATTCTAAGAATATTACTACAGTGTTAGTAAAGTACTTTCTAACTTGTAGGAAGAAAAAAAATTCTCAAAAAGAATCCTGGTTTTGAGAGGAAGAAAAAATTAAAAAAAAGCTGCTCCTGAAGAATTCTTTCTTCTGGAGAGAATCAGTCTGTCTGCTTCCGACGATTTCACATTCTCTCACAACTGAACAAGATTAATACCGTCCAGTCATTTTCAATAGAGAGACGCCTTGCTTTTTACTTTCAAGATGATATCACTCTACTCCAGACTGTATGCATATAATAATAATAATAATAATAATAATAGTAATACTCATTCAGTTGTACATGAATAGTACTATAATAGTACAACTTTCATTATAGTACAAGTAGAAGTAGTAGTAGTAGTGATCCAGAATACTAGTAAGACAAAAAAATTACTGAGCATTAAGTAAAATAATGCCTTCAGTCTACTGTTAGAACTAAAGAAATCGACTATACATTATTTTACTCATGTAGCCCATAAAATTTCGAGTCTTATTTAAAGTTGATCTTTTAGGAGAAAGCAGTATTTAGTATTCTTTAAGTATTATTTAGTTGAGAGAATAGCTTTTTATTACAACTTAAAAATACGAAAGAAACTACCCACACAGCGTACACATTTTATACTACTTGATAGAAAATTATAGAGGGATAAGAATTATAAAAAAGCTTCAAACATTTTATTAAGCACAGTGATGAAATGAATGGATATGATGATGTTTTTGGATCAAAAATGGGAAATCTTGTTATATTCATTCTAGTCAAATCTGTCACGAATAAGGTGAGGTTTTACTGAATAGAACGAAGTTTTAGTGGTAATTATTAGAGACCTTTATGCTATCTGACTGCAAATTAGGAGATTCTACCGACCTGCTATGCTGCCCTTTACTGATAAAAATATGTTGCAGTTTACCCCGTTGCGTTCCTCAACGTCCGGATTGGCCTTAGGGTTTACATCCTTCCTAATATAATGTTGTTATGTATGATTCTACTATTAAACGGATGAAAGATGTAGAGATTAGCACAAGAAGTGGGGATAGACAAGCTTTATTAAGTACTGTTAGATACTTTATGTGAACGTTGATGGTGTCCAAACGTCTGAGGTCCGTCTACAAGATAACTTCCGATATATTTTTGGGCTCAGCTACAGCAGTACAGTAGTCCTTGTCAAGCGTTTTCATATATTGTATGCATCCCAGTTAAATGCCTATTATTACAGTGCGTTTTGAAGGTTTCGGGAGCAAGGATCAAAATCTTTTAATTTACTCTTGATTTTGCCAATTTGGCTGAATAAATAAATATTATTCAACCCCAATTTTCATCAAACCCGTCACCTTATGTAGTACTTGGTGTTCAGATGCCCGTTAAAAGCTATTAAACGGAATTAGATTACTTCAGAATGAAATTAAGTGAGTTTTGTAACAAATCAAGAAAGCAGTCACTAATATCTTGCTTACATAAAGTTACAAAAATGAAAAAATACCCATCACTAGAAAGAGATGTAAGGACTTGTTTCATGTCATTTTATAAAAGCTTACTTCTGTGGAATAATTAAAAACAGCAAGTTGCCTCCTGTTTTATTTGTTTGCTTTATACAAAGGCATTTTGTATTTGAAATTGAAGCCCTTCTTCGTTTTGAACAGAAATGTAATAAAATGAAGTAATACAAAACCACTGAGAAATTAGTAATTAAGTTATTCTCTGCAATGCTTTGTGCTAAATTTAGGATTAAATGAGTTACTTCTAATCTGAAGTTCTAGAAATGCGTTTTTGCTCATTGGGCCTCTGCTCCTCTTTTGTAACTGAAATTGCCATAATAAGTTGTTTTTGTTTAAAGCTTCGACAATACGCCTATTTAGTTGAAATAAGTGTGTTTGAGACAGAATAAGGTGTTGTACATAATTTATAATTTATTTCTGATATTTTAAATTGCAAACTTTTTAGCTGAACTGAAACGTTAAGTGTGAAATTCTATTGTGTAATATTTGCAGCAAGTTCTTAAATGTAAACTTTTAGACAATACTGCATTTATTATTAAGTTCAAGCAATCAAACGAAAGATGTACAGTAAATACTTTATCATTAGGCAAAGACGTTTTTTGAAGTTTCGGAATTTCAATTAACAAAAGAGTTTAGAAACATTTCAAAATTGAATGCCTGTGAATCTACTTAAATGTCAGGGAAGTTTTCTTAACTTTACTTCATTTTTTTTAATGTAACATAATATAGGGAAATTAAGATATGAATACCTTATCCTACTGTACTTCTTGAATTAGCTCTACACAAGAAAAATCCTTCAACATTCCATTGGCATTCAATCTACCACAAATTTTGTAACCATGTTTTTCTTATAAATTTAAGACTTTAGATATTGAATATTGAGAATTTATAAATTATACTATTCTCAGTTGATTCTATCTAACACCTTGGGGATAAATTTTGAAGTTGAGTGTCTAATGTAATCAGTTTTGTATTTAAATGGGAAATTCTAACCGGAACATCCACTCCCATTAACCATATTTAGACGCTAAAATCTCTAAAGTTATTGAATTTATGAAAACTAATAAGACCCTTAAAAACCGAAATTGAATGCATCTTAATTTAAAATAGGTAGTAGGATTTTCTTAGCATAAGCCATGACAATGCTTAAAAACTCACAACCCTCTCCCTGCTGTGCTTTATTGTGGATATAAAGACGGATACGCTATAATAACATATAGGAATTCTTTAATTTGAAAACTTCAAATAGAAGAAAGTTTGTAAGATCTTGAAAACTATTCAGTAGTGTTGAACCCTGAATGGACATAGTTAAGTTGAGTTTAGTTTGGAGATTTCTTTCTTATGTGTTTGGGCGTAAAGTAAGTTTCTTTAGTTAATTTGAATGAATAATTCATAACATTTGTGTTCAGGTGAGTAATACTTTTAGGAGTTCGTTGGAGTCTAAAACGAGTAGAAGTTCATGTACATTCATATAAAGAGAAAGCAAGTTTCGTCAAACACTTGATTGCATATGTGCTATGAAGCTTAATAATTTAACACTCTCCACTCTCTTTCATCTTCTATGTTCAACAAACTCAATTACTTTCAACTCGACAAACTTTTTTTTTCAGTAATGCTAATAATATTTTCAAGTTGAGCTCTTTACAATTGTCAAACGATTTTCTTGTCATAAATGAGCAATTTATAGTTAATCCAGTTAGATCTGAAAAATCTTTGATCCTCATTCATTATGCGTCTCATAATCTCATTTGCACAAATTTAAAATTAGAGATTCGTCTGTATAAGCTGCAAATTAGCACAAAAATGTCCTAAAAGAAATTGTAAATAAACCTAAATCAGAATAGCAGATTAAGTTCTATGGAACTACCTAATTTGAGAAATCGTAGCATCGTTTTTACTTCTACACTCTGTAGTTTTATATCCTGAAAATAATTATGCATCATTACATCATTTTCCGGCTAATGTCAGTTAATTTTTCAGAACTCTAAAAGGGGGTATGTTTTTCGTTAGAGATCATTCCGGGAGGTTCTTATTCATTCATCGCAAGAATGTAAAAAAAAAGCTTCTACAATTAGGAAAACTTTCATTAAAATTTCGATCGTTTTCTACTTTTTCAATTAAAATGTCAGCAGTTCAAATGACAAAAATATGATATAATTGCATTTACATGAAATATCTAGGCCTATTTTAGGTGACTCTTACTCTTAACAAAGGAAGAAGACAATCTTAACAAAACGAGCAAATTTTAGGATTATTTTTGCAATTATATTTGTTTGGTTGTGTGTAAACATGTTTTTTCAAATCTGTGATTTTCCATTTTCCCACAAGGTCAAAATTCGAACAGACTCACGAATTTTGGCGTGGCGTAGGGCTCATATAGCAGGAAATGTAATAAGTATAAATGAGATATAAACTTAATACTTACCACCCTCATACGAAGCATCAAAGCAAAGATGACCTCGTTTGGCTTTTCCACTATGACCTGGGGGTCTGAGAACCACTCGGGTGACATTTCCAAGTCCACCTTCTGCATCGCTATCGTCGCTTTCTGAAACCAAAGTTCAAACTTACATAAGTAACAGATTAGATAAAACGAATCTAGAGCAACATGGCATTCAGATGCACAAAAATAACCTAGTTTCATAACTTTTTAATACAATCACGGTTCATTTCGCACACAAGTATCGGGATTTTCCATTCCAAGCTTTAAAAAAAGTCGAAATTTCGCGTGGAGGAGTCCAAATTAAGACACAAAATACACAGAATGATTTAACACTTTGTAAATTGCTGAAACTAACATTTTCGACTATAAATCATGGCAAATGAATGAGTCTCGAGAGTATACATTCAAATACTTTCTATCAAAAATCAAGTCGAGCTTTTAGGTAATGTTTTCTTTATTGGCATTAGAGTGTTTCTACAAATTACGAACCTCGAATCTTTTAAAATATATTATAAATCCTGAATATACTATTAATATATCTTTACTATGCTATTATTACTCATGGATTTGTGTGATGATCTTTCTATAGTAGATTATTTACTTCGATTTTTTAATTTTGATAATATTGGTTTTAATTTAACATTTTATTAAGCCTTGATAGATGCCGAAGAAACTAAATCAACAAGCGGTTTTTTTATCTTGGTGCCCATGAAGTGGGTCAGTTTTTAAAACTACGAATTGAATCATTGTACGCAATGTTTAATGGAAATCAGAAACCTCATGATTTATGTCTCTCATTAGTTTTAAAGCATAGAAGATAATGATCATGTTACTGGAAATTGATCAAAGTACCCACTACTGTATAATCTGTAAGCCTGAGGTGAATGAAATACTAGTTTCAAAACTCAACTCAAACTACTACTGTTCGCAGCTAAAAAATGAGGCTATGACAATTTTTTCAAGCATTAATTATGTTTAAGCATATTGTTTTTTACTAAAACAAATAACCCTTTAACATACGTCAGTTGTAACACAAGAGACATGCAGTTTATGGTTGGTTGTGAAACTCTAAAAATGCAAGAGATACACACGTTTTCATTCATTGTGGGAAAATGTTGCTCGGGGGAACAAAAGGGGTGATTATGAGAGCAAAGGATAAGAGAAAAAGGAAAGAGTTCCTTCAAGCTCAGCAAGAAAGGAAATAAGTGATCTTCTTGAGAGACTCTAGACGCAAAGTCTAAACCACACTGATGAAATTTTATTAGTATCTTAAGGTATCTTCGTACAAGCAATCCATACATCAGAACCAGTCATAAACCGTGTAACAGGTTTTATCTTTCATTTTGATGATTTTTTACCCAGTTCAATCCCACCGTACCAAATCCCTTTCATCCAAGAACTTCCTATTAAACTTCACCGTTATAACTAAAGTTCCAAACGCTTGGTTGAAATAATTTAGATTAATTTGGCTAACTTAGTCTTGCAAATGTATACAGAAGTCCAACACACAAATATATGAATAGTACCCTATCTTATCATACATGAACTTCTTGTATCAGGATATTATGTACATTGTGCACTGTCTATTATGATACGGCATGCTTTAAAGTAGAATGCCTAGACGTGTAGAATTCCTTTCTGTTAAGGGCCGCAAGGCTGAGAAAACGTAAGAGTAGCTGAAGACTGAGCGAGAGAGATGCACTTTATCGAGAAAGTTTATGTTGGCCCAGAGGAAGGAGAGAAAGCACAAAGGTTGTCTGACCTAAATGTACCCTCAAGGGTTTCTCGGAACGAAAGAAAAGAACAAGCGGTAGTTCTGTACCTTTCCTTTGTCGTTTACTGGCCTTGGTTCACAGCATTAAAATATTCGGTATAAAGTTGTCTTTGACAGTGCTTCTCTTAGCTTAAGATTAGTCAACTTCAATTTGATGCAATATTGGGGAATGTATAATATTGTAAATGAAGTATTCTTTTATATTAACTTTTGAGACGGGTGATGTGCACAAGGTGTGGTAGACAAAGTGCATAAAAGGGGAAAGTTTTTGTGCTTAAGCATTTAGTACAACTGGTGGCTGAGTATGTTGGTTACATTTTCAGAAAATCATTTAATACAATATTTACGTTTAGTTTGAGATATGAAAAGATATGGAGGAACGAATCTTATAATATTGCTAGAGAGAAGTTTTTTAATGCTAGGTTATTTTGAAGAATATAATTCTGCAGTCTCTAAAAACTTGAGTTTTGAACAACTAGCATTCAAACTAAAAGTACAATTTTAATTGGATGTCTCACACTTTCACCGATGCACTCCTAACCCTGTGGCCTTTGGCTTTGCAATGCAGAATAATGGTGTAATACTAAGGGTATAGTTGTTGTTTCAAACCTGTAGCGTCTTTTAATAAACGGTTTTGAGATAGATTGAAATCCTGGGATCATAGCTTGAACTTTCCTTTTCTAAATAATATTTTCTAGCAATTTGTGTACCCATAGTCCCTATGTATATGGAAGATATTATGATAGTAATTAAGTTTATATTTAGATTTATAATTGATTTACATAAAGCAGTAACTGAGTAAATAAATAGTTCCCTTTCAAACTTATATTCTACTGTCTCTTTCTCATAAAATAAGGGACCTACGCTTTTCCTCATAAATAGTAAAACCTCCCCTCCGTTTTGTTTGAAACATTAAACGACTATTGTTGTTTTATTTAACAAAGTAGAAGGGAGTGAAAGGTAGTGAACGAGAGATTAATAAAGTTCATGAGAAATAAGAACATCATAAACAAAGTAGTGAAAAACCCACTGAAATAGCTAGTGAGACAAACTAACTGCAGTCATTTTCATTGCATTGGAAATGCCTAGGCGATAGTAGTAATGATGGTGGTAGTTTAGGGATATTTGTGGATAAGAGAGGACAAAAAGAGCGGAATTCGATGATGATGATAATCAAGATCTGTGTGATGATGTTGTTATTATACGAGGATGGAGAAAGGCAACGTTAGTTTAATAATATTAAGGTGGTTTTCGTAGTGAATAGTCACAGGGAGTATAGTATGGTACTAGGAGATTTGGTTCTGTATAAAAGGGATAGAAATAAGGCGAAAGCATTAAGATAGGCATTTTGTTGGGGTCTCTTTGGGGGCAGATCATTCGGGTCTGGCCATTAAGTGCCTAAGTAAGTAAGTATTGTGGTGGTTTCTAAAGATGATTTATCAAACTCTCCCTCTTTTCAAACGGAGTTACATCTCCACAGAAGAGTTGCACAACCAAAAGCAAACCCATTTTGGCACGATCGTAATTCATCCAGTTTGGCACTAACTCTATGCACTACTGCCACTTCCAGTGCCACCATCATCATCACTACCATTGCTTTCACCCCTATCAATACCAACTAGAATCATAGCCAACTTTCTTCGCATATGCATTTCTCTGTTTCTGGCAAAAGTAACTATGTAACTGTAAGTGTAACGCCAAGTCTAACTGTAATAATATTTGTTAGCTTCCATGATAATACATACTCCCAGAGTATTCAGTCATTCATTTCTCTCGAATGTCGACAATGGCTTAAAAGTAAAATTCACTATCTGGATCTCATCTAAAAATTCCATTTCATACCCATATCTCATAGAGGAGACTACTATCTTGATCCTAGGTGTAATGCTCGTACAGTTAATGCTTTAACTGCAAAAACGAATGCAAAAATGAATAATAATAACAAATGAAACTGGATTGTCCAAAGGGTGGCACACAGGCAGTCATGCTAAACCATCATTGACTATGACCCCTTGAGCCTTGGCTCTCCCTGTAATAATAATGAGTCCCGATTCACTCGACTGGGACTCAGGACCAAAGCTTGCCAAAGCTTAACCAAGTCAGAATCAAAACCAGGACAGAAGAATTGGTACCAGTAGGTACGATACCATAATGCTATTTTCTTTAATGGATAAAAAGGTACTAACTATCTTCATAGAATAGGAACTAAATTGCTGTCCTGTATGAGATCTAATGGGATGCACCAACTATGGTAATACCACCAGCAGCACCAATGGCATCCGCAAGTACATAAAGAAGCATTTGTACTTGAGTTCCACTGAGGAAAGTAGATACACAATACTATGAAGATTTGAGCTTATATAAAGTCCAATGGAAAGTAGTGGTGGTAGTAGTGGTTAGTTGAATAGTTGAAATCTTTGTATGTAATAGCGTAGAAGTCGCTCTGCGTAAGTAATGAAGCCAAGGGAAAGTTGTTCTTGTGTGAGGGAAGCCGATGAGTGAATTCAGGTCAATTACTTCTTTTGTTCAACTTGGTGAAAATGGATTTTCTACGAATCTTGTCCAATTATTTTATCATGTCAGACCAACGAACCAACCACCACTAGGAACTACTACTAAACTACTCTCCCATATATAGAGCGTCTTCCAACTATTATTAAACTCCTTGACTTGGACCAAGGAAAAATGCATTATCTATGTGTAGCAGAGTTTCAAGGGATGATGCCAAGAAGATGCTCTCCTTCTTAACAATGAACTCATCCTTATCATCTTGGTGAGCGTGGCTGAAGACCTTGTTCCCTGGCAATCACCAAGAGTAAGAACAATATCTGAAGAGTTTATACCACCACCACCACTACTACTACTCGGCACTACTACCTTATCTAATATATTATAATATTCCAAGTGAAGTAGAAAAGACAGAATTGAACAAGATTCATTTCATACTTCTCTCATCTCACATTCAATTCATTCATTCCCATTACTTTTGAGGAGATGAGAGAAAAAAGTCTCCAGAAAATGGATGAATGAAGGCTTGAGATGACGTATTCATTTGCACGTTTTGTCATTCTATGAGAATATGTTTCTTACTAGTAGACGTAATTTGTGAAGATTTTTGGGAATGTAAAGTCGTAGTACTATCTTTTATTAGCAATCCCTCCCAGTCGCATCCATATGTATAAAATGTATTCCAGTCGGAATTACTAACTTCAGGAATCAAAAATTTATGTTTAATATTTATTTAAATCGCTTTAAAAAGCTGAAAATATTATTCAAGTTATATTTATTCTTTCCAAACTAATTTTTCCAGTGTGTATAAATAAGAGTTATGAGACTCACATATGTGTCTACTTGAGTCATTTCGATTTTTGATGAACTGACTTCGACTGTTGGATCTTGAGGTTTATAATGATTGTTTCAGTGTTTCTTTGGAATACATTCTGGTAGTACTTTAGGTGCATATATCGGTTTGGCTCCTATCTTGGAGATATTCTTAGCTGTTCTGTTGAAATGGGATAGTCGTGGGATCGCTTTAATGTTCCCGTTTCAAAAGGTACGCTAACATGCACAAAATAGTATCTTGCTTCCTACTGATGCTGGTATGGTGGATCAAAGAATGTTATTACCCACTGTCTTTTTATCAAGTATCAGAGATACTTTATGCGAACGTTGTGTCGTCCGTCCATCCGTCCTCGTTCCTTTTAACGTTGCACAGAATCAACTTTCTCAAAACCGGTTTTAAAATCTGTCTCAAAATATGGAATCCTGTAGGGTCAAAGGGAAGGTTAAGTCTGAACAATCGGCCACCCCCCTTGGGCTTCCCCTTCTATAGCTTTTGCACTAAAAATACTATAACTTTACAGAGGATTAACTTTTTCCAATCTGTTGTCAATTAAGGATTCTAAAAGCCATTCACACTCTGGACAACAGTATACAATTGCATTTGATTAAAATTTAAAAGATGAAAAATGGGGTTGAATCTCCAATACTGTCATATATGCATTTGGGTTAGTTTATTACTTGTTAGAGTAAACTATGAACCAAGGCATGGTTGAACTCATCTTGAGTCGTGAATCTTAAGTTACTCGAGACGTAGTAGTAGTAGTGATGGTAAAGGTACACTTGCTAAGTGGTAACCTGCCCATTCGGCTTACTTTCTGTGCTACATATCAATGTAAAGTCTTTGCCTAAGTTTGTTTGAATAAGAATAAGCTGCTCAACTACTACTTGTAAGAGTTGTTAGAGAAGGCCTTGTGAAAGGGTAGGTGAAAGATATTTGAGATTCATCTAGTTCTTTTAAAGAGGTAGAAATGTTGCATTTCGGTTAGAAAAGGAAGGAAGTTGGGATCTTTCCAGTTAAGCAAAAAGGAAGGAAATCTGTTCCCTTTTTGTAAGACTATATAATATTATACCATCACCACCTACTTACCTACTCCTCTCTTTCCCCTTCACTACAATAAAAGCTTACAGCTTTACCTTACACTTGTTCTATATATCCAAAACACATCCAAGATCTAAGTTGGAGCTTTTCTCCTTTCTCTAGATTCTTTTCATGTAGATTCCTTCATTGGAAGAGGAAGGAGTATGATTTGTGAAGAAATGAGATGAAATGAAATGGACAAACCTTGTCTTCGGACTTCAATACGAGCAGGATGATCTAGAGGGTCCCAGGGTTCCAAATCCATTATGATCTCTCACTTATTAGTGAAGATGTATATCTTAATTCTTACTACTATAATCCTCCTTCTTGTAAAAGGATCAAAAATAACTAAATTTATATATATATATACGAACCAGCACTACCAAGCACTTCACTTTCACAAAAGTTTAAAGTAAAATACTTCCATTTCTCTACAAATACTAAGTCTTTCTTGATTCCTTTTTGGCCTTTCTTTCTTAAACTTCCAAAATTTGTAAGTAAAGCCTTACTTTAGGATTGTTGACAATAAGATAATGTTTAACCTAGAGGTTGCTTCTGCTTCTTTACAGCTGGAGCTGGCCACATTTTGAGAGATATTTTAATCCAAATTTGTGTCAACGTAACCCCCAAATCTCTTCAGTCAGTTTGTAATCTTAAGGTAATTTAATATTTAGAAATTGCCCTTTTTACTAGCACTCCTTGAAGAAGAAGAACTAAAATTTGATCTTTGTTTCCCTTGGAATCCAGCTCAGACTATTTATTACCCTGAACTACAACCCCCATTGAAGACAAACACTCCAAATAATGCTATCTTGAATTGTATGCACGAGAATCAGAGAAAGTAAGAACTAATATCAAAGATGGATTCATCCTGAGTTCAGTTTCAGTGTGTACTTGGAGATATTTGTTCTCCTAGAAGGAAATAAATTTCTCGTAGAATTCACTTTCCCTATTGTAAACGTATTTCTCTTAAGAGAAGGGGAGGAAGAGATGAAATTCCCTTCCAAAGAGTGCTAAATTGGATTTAATAAGAAAATGACAAAGGTAAAGAGAGTTTAATCTTGAACTCCTCTATAGAGTCTTTGATGGCCTCGAAACAACTAAAATATAATACGACTTTTGGTAAATTGTTTATTGTGTAGGAAAAATTAAATGTCTTCTCTTTCCTCGGGTAATTTTCTTCTCTTGTTACTTTCATAAAGTATTTTACCTTTTGGCAATGTTGTAATTTCTAAGCGTAGTCAGAAGTGCTCAAAGTATTTACTTACGTTCTTGGTTACAGTTGGAAGACAAAGTTGGACTTAACCCTAAGTCTACATGTTCAACTTCAACGAAAATACCCAGACTCGGATGAAAGCTTTAGTCATACTAATCAAAAAGAAAGAAGCTTTGATTCCTCAATGCCTTACTTATTTTGTTACAAACATAATACTATAATAATTCTTACATGTATATACACAAATATACCTGCATATCCTTATAAAAGTAAAAGTCACCTTTCCTTCTACATTAGAACGCTGAATAGACATATCTTCCATGTTATTTGAATAAAATACAAAAAGACAGAATTTGCTCTAACATGCTTTCTCTCATAGTGAAAGTTTCTTGGAATATCAATACCAACCACAATACCCACCTTGACGTTAGACAATGAATAAATTTTGGGTGTATTATAAGTGTGTTTGTGTCTCGTGCACGAGTTAAGAGAGTAGTAGTAGTAGTGCTTGTGAATAAAAGTGTATGTACATAATGCAGTGTGTAGTACCAGGATACCTGGTTCAATGAATGAAATAAATGACAAAGAAAGTATACTTCATAGGTAATAAGTAGTAATAGATGATAAGGGCTTTTGTAGTAACAAAGTGAACGAGGAAACAAGTGCCACCACCGATGCTGACTGCCATCATGGAATTATTGATGCCTCACACTCACTCTCCCACCTTTACTCTTTCATCACATTGTAAGGATATGGTTGTTACCTGCTACAGCGATTATCTATAAAATCCTAATGGTGAAAGCACTCTTTTACTATAGGATAAACTGCAGGGTAGTGTGGAACTTTCAGGGATTGCTTAACTTACCTTCGTGCAGGGAACAAAGCTTGGTTGAATACATTTTTTTGAAAAGGTAATGTCATATTTACGAATTACATACCCTTGTGAGTGAGTGGTATATGAACAATATTTTTGGATTGAGTTTTTCCTTATTCTGTATGAGAAATGTATTTTAATAGAATTGTTATTGCATGGAGGAGTTGCATGAAAGAGAAAGCTAGCTTGATAGTCATGCAGGTTTTCCCTGGCCGTGCTAGGCTCCAAGATTCCCATGGTTTACATTTGAATTGACTACTTGATTGGTCAAAAAGGTTGATTTTTATAGCACTCGCTGCTGCAGCTGGCGCATTCAAAGGTGGAAGGATAATTTCAATCATTCTTTCAGACAGGGTGTCACTATTAGGAAAAACGACATTGAAGAAATGAGTTTGTTCTAGAAATGAAATCTGACAAGAATCAATTTCATGTCAAGTTTGACACTTTGACTTTAAAATGATAGCGTGTTTTTACATTTATCCGAGGCATTAGAACTTCTTTTACCTTTTGAATAATAATGCAAATTTTTTTCTTCAACATAAATTTGCTCTCAATTTTCCCTTTAATAGATTATAGATTTACATGAAGTAGGGGTGGTTCCCTTTGGCCCGACATGGTCCCAGTAGTTTATGTTTGAGCTGGTATCTATCTACTTAATAGTCTGTACTCATCTTGAGCACAAACGATATCACATACCATTACTATTAGTAGTAATAGGTAGGTAAAGCTGGGAGCATTAGTCTTCACTTTCGGGTCAGGAGAGCCCATTAAATTTGCTAACCAGCCCAATTTGAAATGGAGAGTGGGAACGTAACATGCTAAAGGTGAAAGACGGAAAGGAAAATAAAGCGAAGGATCACATATCGAGTGAAGCAACCCAAATCAAATCAAACTACTACTACCATCGAATATAAACGCCACCACCTCTGATGTTTTCACCATGCCATACCATTTCCAACAGCACTCGTAATTTCACCCCTCTGTAAAATAAATAGTGTGCCTTACTCAGGGCTTTCTTCAAAGGGGAAGCGGTACAAACCGTATAGAAGTACCTTTGATGTGTACGGCATAATACCCGGGACACATGCACTTTCCCCCTTCAAAGTAGGGTAATATTGTAATTTAATGTAATACATAACATACGTAAGGTATTCCTAAATGAGCATAGTATAAAGAAACAGCATCATTGTAAAGTATAAACGAATTTCTTTCTTCTCCAGTTTAATAAGTGCATGTATTTAGTCCCCCCCCCCTACCGTACTTCAATATTCTAGGAGTAGTCATTTGTTTGATATGATAAGTTTAGAAAAGTAGCAATATCAGTGGTGGTTCCCAAGAAGGGAAAGCTACAACAAAGATGACTGCAACTATTAAGCCAAAAATGTATTGGGAATTGAGGGCGGGTGACTACTAAATGAGGTTGCCTTGTCCAGGGTTGTTCTTTACTGAATGGGATACTATATTGAGTTCAGGGATAGTAATGGAGATTGAGAGAGGAAAGGTTTAGTTTGGTTCTTCTTTCTGGTTCGTAGGGTTCAAGTCATCTCATTTTGAGCACTAAAAGTACCATTGCAAAGAGTCCTCTTTACATTTCATATTGTCTGCATTGCATCCAAATGGGACATTATCTCAGGTATGTTGGGTGGGATGGAAATGAAAATACTTGGTCTATTTCTTCAATATATTCCTCAGCTTTAGCTTGTGTTAAGGGTGAAAGGTCTTAAGTATTTTTTGGTGGTTCTCCTCCTCCTGGTCCTTTATCAATGTAGGTAGAGCTTCACAATTTACACTTTACCATCCAATCGTTTCATTCAAAATGGTCACAATATGTCTATTTATTGAGCCCATTGAGCCACATGAACCTCAATATAGTTTGCGTTTCGGTGGGACTCAAACATGCTTGATTCTTGTTCAAGTTGGGAAGAATTCACGTGTAGTGTTGAATGACCCTGATCCATAGACTATCTGTACCTCGTAGTTGAAGACTTATCCACAATTGCTGTCGTTTTTGTAAATAAGTTTTACAGCGTCAACTCTTGAACTTTTCTACCAAGACTGTACTCTCCCAATGCTTTCTCCGTCAAGGAAAGGAATATGAGGCTAAGGGCACCTGGTATTGATGTTTGGGGCATATGAATACAAAAAGATATAAAATATAAAGAACTACACAGCGATCTCTTTAAGGACAGCAATAGCTATCTTTTTCTAAATTCATTGGCAGTTTGAGCTCAAATGGCCCTATAAAGATATTTCTCCCACTGTCCTTAACGACCCACCCTTCCATTGTCCATCCATATAGTAGTTACATTTTACAGGAAACGATGATACTATTTCAACCTTACATTATATTGTATGTGTATTGCTGTTGTCATTTCTATTGGATAACCTCAAATGAAAGAATACATTTTTGTACCGTATCCTTTGAGACTTTTGGTGCCCACTCTTGACTATGAGAGGACTCAAACCCAATTCGGTTTATGGTAGTCAGTTCACCAGAAGTATTTATTTTATGGGGGGCACAAGTGACAGTTTCTCCTAGGATATATAACAAGGGCAGGAAAGTAACAAGCCCCATTATGCTTCTCATGCAGATATTTCGATTGGCTTAATACTGTTCACAAATCACTGGTTGGATTTTACTCACATTTAAACCCAATAGGGTGATACAACTGCCTCAAGGAATAGAAATAAAGAAGCATGGCAGTTCTGAAAATCCTTTATGAATCTGAAACTAGTTCTTATTCTTATTTATGATTTAAACTATAAAACCCTTTAGCATCCTGTTCACGTAAATTGTAAATAGGACGAAGAGATCTGAGATGCAGAGTCCGGGAGTCGTAGAAATGGTTGTATTGTACCTTATCCTGTATTGATTTTAATTATCTCTCATTTAAAAACGAACACTGTTTGCGTATTTAAGACGTTAAAAACTCATTGTTCTTAAACAAACTAATCGGAGCAGATAATACCATTGATTAAGGTCTTCAACAAAAAATGGAAAGATCTTAAATAAATATCCCTGCTCTTATTTATTTTTATGATGCCCTACCTTTAGACCATTTGTTTTGGCACAGTTGAAAAATGTAGGTTTTTTTATCAACAGTGTTCATCATCATCTATAATTTCCACATCCCGAGATTTGGAACTTTTTCCAAAACTTTTTTGGGGTAAAATAAATAACTAACAAAAGAGTTGCAAGCCATATTCCAAAATTCAAGGACAACGTATCCATTCATAGATTAGATTACAGTGGTTCATCATCAATTTCTAAATTTATTTCTACAAAATGAATGTAATTGAAGTGCTCTAGAGATGTATAAGTAAACTAATAACAACGTACGGGTTGATGGGACAGGCAGTCAATAAGAAGGACGTGACAAGACCTATCAGTTTTCTTTGGCCAATAGGAGAAAGTCTTATGGACCAGAGTATACGTATTTAATTTTCCTAGCAGTGCAGTGGCTACTACAAGTATTTACTACCTTGCCATGTCACTACGACCATAAATGAACTGTGTAGATAGACAGATCGTCAGAGTGGTAAGTTAGAAGTGGTAGTTGGTTGGTTTGTTGAGTTGGTGTGGTGGTAGTTGGTAGGTAGTAAAGAATGAGTCAATTTATTATCAGAGAGCCATCCACTTTCCTCTTGAGAAGAAGATGACCAAGGAACTCTCTCTTCCCGTCAGAGATCATCATTCTGGCTGAGGTGCTGAGTGGAAGAAATCCATAAAAACTATACCATCTTCGACTAAATAAGAAACTGAGTGGGTGGGGTCTAACATGCGGGGTAGATGGATCTCTTTCATGTATTTAAGCTCCGCCCGTATTATTTCCTATTTAAGTAGATACTGGCTACGCTTTTCCTAGTCTTGTTTCCCATTAATTTCAAGTGTCATTAAACTGATCTTCTCTTCCCATGGTACAATTGGTACTTGTATCTCTTAACTTCTAGTTGGTAGTGGAGTTGAAGTAAGGAAAGCTTCATTCCTTTCTGTGCAACATAACTTAAAGGTCTTGTCCTTTATGCCCCAGTGCAATATTATTATTCTTTGGGGGTCTGTGTTACAGTCTTGTAATAAATCTGTTCAATTTGGGTGGCTGTAAACTGTTTCTTGCTAGTTTGCTCACAGCCAGTAAGATTGATTTGAGAATATATGAAAAAATTTACACAGCATGATATTTGTAATAGGATTTTTGATTAATTTATAATTATATGAAGTATTTTTGTACTTAATCTTCTGAAGAAGTCCAAAGAGTTGATTGCATTCAAAACGAATTTTATAAAATTAGATAATTGAACTATGATAAAGCATGGGAGCAATGAGATTTGGATTGGACGGATGGAAAGGGGAAAACTGAGAAACTTCTAAGAACATTTCATATTTTTCTTAATCTAGTAAATTATCTGCAGCAAGCATAATTTGAGCAATTTTTAATTGGAAAAAACTCAAACTTCTAAAAACCTACCTCATCTAGCTAGATCATTAAATCATAGCATAAAACTATGTGCGTCCTCGTGTAAAAAATACATGAAAGGTTTAATGAGCCTCCACATAGGATTTTGTAGAAATGATGGAAATTGGAAAAAATTATGAGGCAGTAAAACCACCACAGCTAATCCACACATCTAAAATGACGACTACTACCATAAACTGGTGCAAAGATATAGAAATACGTTAAGAGAAAGGGTTAGTAGTTAGAAAGCATCGTCATCAGATTAGAAATCCAAGAGAAAATAATCCCTGATGATGGTTCAGTAAGAACGTTGTTTTATACTATGGAGAAAGCATCTTGGTGAAAAGTTCCTATGTTCATTATCCAATGAGATTAGTTTCTATTCAAAGTTGCAGGTGGCGATAACAGGGGTACGGGTTTCTTCGTGGTTGTGTAAGCGGGTAGTAGTAGTAGTAGTAGTACCCGGGTATTGACTGGTTGGAACCCTCCAAGAATTCACAATACTAAAATCAGTTTTATGATTTGCGGACAATAAATCCCCCACGTTACATCCCCCCACCGTATTCCATCAACATATCCTGAAAGATGGTGAAATTATATTCACCCTTAAACATAAGAATTCCAAAACGTGCCCTGGACTGCCTAATTTGGGAAATCTTTGCTGATGAACTAGTTCCTATTGTAACAAAAAATTCAATAGTAGTGCAGACTAAAGGGGTATTTCCGTCAGCATGCAAATCTACTCTTGGGATTTCAAGCTTAAATACCGATAGTTTAAGAACTGACCCAAACCGACACACATCTGTTTCACCGTTTTTGAGTACGATGTATGAATCGAAAAAATGAATTTTGAGTTATATGCAGTGTGTCAGGGACGCCATGCAGGAGGGATGTACGGTGGGGATTTAATGTCCGTCACTCCATTTTTATACCTCCTAGCCTAGGACTGAAGGAACATGCCACATACAACTTAAGTCAGTAAAAATAGGAGAAAGTGGTAGACTGCCTGCAGACAAGGACATCCATTCAACATTCAGTTCAGCCTCAGTCAGCCCCAGCCAACTACAACTTCTAACTGGAGAAACGACTGAATTGAATAGGGTTAGAGAGATTTAGCTATGATAGAAGAGTGACTTTTACTACCAAAGCAGCAAGCGAGTAGAGTGTCAAGAAGCGTGGGTGGATTCTCATTCTCACTGTGAAATTTGTCTGCACAATGAATACACTAGTATTTTAAAGGTTAAAGTTGATTATGAAGCGTTAAGCTCCCTTTAGAATATGAATGAAGACGGGTTGGATTTTTGTCTTCTTTACAAGATGTCATGAATTAATGCACTCTGTATTCATGAATGGATCACTTTTCCCCAATTCAGTCTCGTTGAGATAAGATTTAGTTACTTTTAGGAGTTTGAGCTTGGATAAGTATTTATTACAATGTGACAGATACATGATACGTTGTTAAGACGTTTGCAAGCAATTTCTCGATTCGAACCAATACTGATTGAAATGGTTAAGAAACTTAATAAGTGAATAATATTTTAAAGTAAATAAAGGGGTGTCGTTTGATTTTTCAAAAAGCTTTTCTCATTCATTTTTACCAAGTCATCAGAAACCACTGTTTCATATCTTATTATCAAGATATTTTTCACAAGTCTGGGGCAATTAGTATTAATGTAATCTAAAAAAGGAACTTTCCAATTGTTTATTTCCAAATGGGTTATTCAACACAGTGCAATGATGGAAAAAATTGTTGTCGTATGAAATAAGCGCAAAAACACAGCTTATTAAAAACTTTATAAAGTCATCATACGCTTTGTGATCTCTGAACTTTTTCCTGCTGCGTAAAAAATATAATTTAATTAAATGAAATTTTGTCTTTGCTTGAGAAAAACAAGTAAAAATGGCAAAGTTTCACTAATAAGGAAGAATAACAATTTGCGTATTCTGTCATGACTTGCTAATAAAAACCAAACAGCTTCCACGCTATAAAGACTTTACGAAGCAAAGTACAGAATACAAATATATTGTAAGTGGTGCGATGTTTTTCCTAAAAACTTTTTTCACTAATGATTTATTTTTCTAATATTCTAAAACAAGAAATCTACCATAGATTCTAACTGCGTTCATTAAGTGTCAACTGAAGTACCAATTACGCATTTGAAAAAAATAATTGTAGGCCTGCACACTAGAACAATAATTCAAAACGCAATAATACTAAAGATGTATAGACTTTACATAATATAAATGATAATAACACCTAGAGAAATCCAGAGTTTCCAGATCCTTTCAAAAGTCAAACAACATTCGAAAAGTTTCATCCCAACAAGTCATAAATGAGGATGTGGGTAATCATTCGGGTTTTCACTACTTTCATTTTCCTACCGGGTTGTTTGTGATCCCATGGCTTTCACTCACACACTTCCACATACATCCTACTTTTAAAGCCAGCTAGAACTCAGATATATTATATAACCACCGGCACATTAATCTATGATATGCTCACATGTTTTAGGTTAGATATGCGTTTTATGACTTTGCATGAGTTGTACATACGAGGTTATGACTCGTCTTCTGGAACAACAATAGTGCTAGTGTAATATGATGCCTTCATATTTATGGACTGGCATTTATTTAACGAACAATAATGAAAATGATGATAATAATAATAATAGTAATAACGGTACGGTGATACGCCTTTGGTTTGCTTTTACGTCTCTTGAGTTGCAGGAATGTTTGAGAGGATTTAAAAGAGAATTGTTATCATGCAAGCGGAAATGGTTGCTCATAAATATAATACGAAACTAAAGACACATGCATTCATCTATTTATTTATTCCTCTGAATCCTACTCTACTATATGTACCCCATATAATTATGAAATACATCATCATATCAGGTATTAGGTAGAAAAGCTCTTTCTTTCTCTCCTGGTCTCTGCATTTAATGGAAAGTATTATTCAAATCCAACTGGATCTTCACAGCTTTTATAAATATTTACTACAAAGGCCGGTATTTCATTTGAATGATGTCGTAATAATAACTAATATTTGGCCAGTGAGGATCATCCGTCTGGTGTGGGTATATTCACACAGGATTCGAAATGGCTTTGAATGGCTTTGCTTGTTATTAAAGGTACATAAGGGACTATACAGATATAACTTGGATGAAAAAGGTTTCTAGCTAATTTCTACTCCTTACAACAATTACTCTGTATTTTATAAGTTAGGCAGTCATTGTGGTGTGCGGACTTATCTATAAAATCACTTATCACTTATATTTTAAAATAGTTCTTGAATTTTAACAGAAATTTTGTAATTTGTCAATTTAATTACCTATTCTACCTTGAAGCAGAAAATCCACTCACTCGTAAGATTAAAGAAAAGTATCAAAGATCTATTTTCATTATACGATTCAGGAAAGCAAAGCATCTCACCATAACAAATTATGATAAAGGTCTTTCAAAGAAGCCGAAGTAAAGTTTGAAGCAAAATCAAACAAGTAAGAGATTATTACTTTAATCAACATCAAATTTGCTTTGGAATTTGCAATACGCAATACAAACCAACCATGCATTATTACTACCTACAAGTAAAATAAAATCTACTAGTTAGATAATGTACAATGCCGGTATTAAATGGGATTATGCATAAATACAACGTTAGAAACAAATGCGAGAATAAACTTCAGTTCAAACATTTTGAGACCTAGTCATAGTATCATGTAGTAGCGATAGTGGTGGATAATAAGTTCTTCATATTTGTTCGGACTAGAGGATCCTAAAAATAAATTATACTCGTAAGTTCTACCTTAAACCACAGACACACTTACCAGCAGCTTTGCTTTCATTTCCTCTCAAAAACCAAGTGCACATTAGCAGTGTATGGTGCCTAAGTATGCTTTCAATAGAATCTAATTTAGGTACACATAACATTTTGAGAATAATACGATTAGTATCATTGTATGATTCGGCAAGAAGAGAATAGAAATGAAAGATACGATACAAATTCTAATAGTCGTTAGAAGAGAAGGACACAGAGTAAAAGTAAAATGATCATTTCATCAGCCCTGCTACTCAAAACAAGGTAACTGTCATCATATCATTTTATGAAATGAAGATTGTGATGATACCAAATAATATAAAGCAGAAAATGAAAGCAAAGCTTTACCTACTTTTACTTTCATTGAGCCATCAGACTAAATGAGATATCAAGATTGAGCCAAATATCATTATAATTTGAAATCTTGTGAATCCTTTGAAATATCCAGAGAACGAGATAGACACATGACAAATCGTCTTGGTATGAAATAATGGCATATGGATGGAATGAGTAGCCTCTTGTCTATAGAATGAAATAAGACTGATGATGATGGGATATATTATATGGTGGATGTCAATTCGTTTGATTTTAGTGACGGTCTAGTAGGAACTGGAAATTCTGCTTGGATTTAACAATTTTGCTTATAGGTAGGACGTTACGGATTCCCTGCTTTTAACTGAGGGATGTGCTAGATTAGCTCATCATTTTCATTACAGTTTTGATGTCTTGTACTAGTATAAAAGAGAAATTGTATTTTATATACAGGAGGTAAATCTAGTTAGTATTAAAATACTGGCGTTTAGTATTAGTAAAAGTGAAAGTAGAACCCGTGTGGGTTTCTGAGTTTTGGTATCCTTATCCTTGTCATAGATTGTATCTCATCTTCTCATCTCATCACCATCATAAGTTTTCAGCTTCAGGAGCTTTGTATTTACTCCTTTTGAGCCTTAATGTATGCAGTAAAGGAAATTTGTAAATGATGTATGCTTTTGAGAAACAATTTTTTTTAAATTTGAAAAACGTTTTGATTTGAAGTAGGTTTGTTATTTTCTGAGCATTAAAGACACACGTTTTAAGTTCCCTTTGGAATGTATAGTGTTAGAAGTGAGTGACTTTTACTCCTGAGGCTTTGTTAAACCGGTATAAACTGTTGAGTAGCTTTTTACATGGTAATTTTTAGGGACGGTAAGTTGAGAAATCAGATGAGAGATGAAAAACGAAATAGGATAGGCTGAGGAGGACGCTTTAGAAAATATTTAATTTTCTGGTCTTGCTGTCATTGCGTGTGGATCTAGTAAGTATAGGAAAGGAGGAAGAGGCCTAGACAGAATATAAATAGTGCTCATTGTTATGTTTTATGTATGCATTATTTTGTGTCTCATCTCGTCTGGAATGATTGCTCTGCCAAAGAGAGACACCGAGTTAGAGATAGAGATAAATAGACAAAGGAGAGTGAAGAAGAGAGAAACACGAGTGGAATGAGACAGATCATCATCAAAGAGAAAAGGTTGAATGCTGAAGGTCGAAAGGAATTCCACAAAGGGTAGGGTACCCACTGCCACTACCATCATTTCACATGAAATCCTAGTCCTTACTTCCTTCGTGACTTTCCTTTATCCCTCGAATACCCTCTATTCTTTTCCTCTTTCACTCTACAAATGCACATCAGATTGTGAATGAACAAATCGCTGTTATTAAAAACAAGCAGAAAAGTAATGAGAAATAAAATGCCGGTGATTCTGATCATCCTGTCTGAAAAACTAAACAAAGCTTGGAGTGTCATATGGCTTTACTGTGTTAGCATGAAAATGTTATCTGAGGCTTGTATGTAATGATGAAGACATTGTATGTACTTTATAAGGATTAATACAGAGTTTTACTCTTCGTATATGAATGTTGGAATATTAATATATTAAGCCTATGAAACTAGCAGAGAGAACAGTTTTGGATTTTATTGGAGTTTGTTAGACACTTTTAACACTATTTCTGACAGATGAAAACACCTTTTGAAACTAACAACCTCGTGTATGCGTAAACGGATAAAACCGTGAGGTAAGTTGTGTATTGTATACTTGTTTAATATATTTGGAAAGTCATCACAAAAGAAAGGCCTTTTTCATGCTGAATGCTAATTCATACTTTCATATTTAGCAAATGTTTCTCTTTCACAAATAATATTCTGAACTAATTAACAAGCTTACGATCAAACTAAAGGTAGACAAAACCTGAAAACAATTTTGCTATCAAAAGAAGTATCATAACTATTTGTTTTAAAAGTCCCAAAAAGAGTATCATCAAGTGAAGACAAAAGAAGAGTCTACGAAGGTAATCTTAATTTGGAGAGTGTCTTCGCCTCTGCATCTCATGAGCGGGCCAGTTTTACTCTATTTCTGTGGCATTATATTACTCACTGCTTAATGTAGGATCTCCCTTCTAGACATAAAAAGTACACCCACAGAATAAGAAAGTTACATTTTCTTTGACAGAATGATAACAACACGATGAAATTAAGATCAAACTATCTTTACTTTAGGTAGGTTATACCAGCACAAACAAAGACTGTAAGCTGGTTAGAAAGCTAACAAAAACAGACAGGGCACACACACACACCCGATCCATCGTGTATATATACCATGCACATGAGTGTATTATTATGGCAAGCTATTGCCATCCCTTAGTCTTGGTTGTATTTGTATTAAGTAATCTACGAGACTTTCTCTACTCTTGTCACTTTTAATTGAGAAGGCTTTAATGGAGCCGGATTCTATTATTTTGTCCAATGTATTAATCTGATTTGGCCAACTCCAACTCCTTTCCAACTGCCTTGAGTCCTACATGACTCTTAACTTTCCTCTGGCTTCTTTTTCTCATTTACTTTTGGAGAAAGCAACAAGATCTCAAAAGATACACGTAACAATATCAACCATACACAAAAATACAAAACAGGGTACGGGTTATATTCAAGTGCTTTATATCTGACGTTTCCTCCATCAGTAGGTTTACTATAGAATGGAGGATTTTAATGATTTTTCTTGCGATTTTCTGAGAATCAAATTACAGGAGATCCGAATGATTGAATCCAGGATCTTCTGAATGGGAAAACGTATAAGGGAGACATGCTCAAGAGACCGAAGTACGTCTTAGATTAGAAAGTAGGGAATTATTTGGCAAAATGAACACATCCATACTCCATACGATATATAATGACGAGTTATAATATTTCTTTCATGCGTAAGAAACTTTTTTTAGGACAATTTTAGACTGATGTATGGTGTTTGTTACTGTAGCCTAGGATTTAGTTACATTATTAATATTATTATTGTTCTTACGAAAGGACCATTGGTATCAGTATACAAAAATACACAGATATAGTGCCACTGCCTATTATAATGTCACAGACTACAAGTAACAAGACTACAAGTAGTCACTTCCAACGCTGATTTTCAAATTCTGACATTTCAGGCAATAAACAATTACAATAAACAATTACATTTAAAAAAAGAGAAAAACTTACTCACAGCTATTAAGTTAGCTGTAGATGCAGGTGAAAATAAATTCTGATATTTAAAAGCTCGAATCAAATTAGATGTGCTAATCTTTTTTGACAAATGGGTTTCTAAAAGAATGTAGCTTTAGGTTTGAAATAAATATATTCCTATTACGAAATCTGACGAAAGTAAGACTATCAATAAAGAAAATGTTATATATTATGCTACATATTATATACTATACTCTATATATTATTAGAGAATGCAGAAAGTTTATGATTTTTCAGAAAATCGGAGAAAGAAAATAGCCCCCCAGGCTTCGAAAAAACACTTTTAAAGTCCCAACGATTGTTTGCAAGGAACATGTAACTTTTTTGCCTTTATCTGGACTTTCTGAAAGTGCCTTTTGGGATTTTTTCTCATTGCATGTGTTGTTTTTGGTATTTTTCATTTTTCATCATTTTTCTCAACCAGGCAATAAAAAACATTCTAATTTTAAAAATCACGACAATTCAATAAAATAAAGCAAATACCTTCAAAAGCAATTGTGTGCTTGTACCTTTAATCAAAAACTTCACAAATCTCCTCTAAACCTCAGAAATGCCCTCAAACCCCATTGAGCACTATATCTACACACTGATAAAGCTATTCTGGTGGAAGGTTCTTTAATTCGGCCATCAATGATTCAGGAATTGACTTCACAGTAATTAAATTCAAACGTCTGTTTAAATCCTCGGGGGAATTTAACACCAGTCCACCTCTCAATCTCCTCGTTAAAGCAAATAAACTCTCCTTGTCGTACATAAAGTCATTGTTTTATTGAAAATTTAGGCAAAATGAGTCACCTCAGAACTGCTACGCCATATTTTTCATATATATCAGACACCGCACTGTAGTGATTTCAGTTAGAAGTTTAGGGACTGAACAACACACTGAGTGAGCATACAGACAGGAGAGTAAACTTCAGAATTTCCTTCCGGCAGTTTTGCTATCATTCATTCAGAACATTTCAATTTCCTGTCTCCACCTTCACCCACTCTTTGAAACATCATTATGATCTTTCAAATAAAGCAGGCGAGAAGGAGTAGGAACGGGACAGGATTTCATTCATTTTATCATCCTCATCACAAAAATAAAGTTGCATGCGAATTTTCTGTCACTAGCGTATGTTATAAGCATCCCTTGTTATTTTAACCTCATACAGGCTCACACATTGAAGTAAAGAAAAGCCTGTTAAGATTTGTAGGTTTTTATTATTCTGTTAGATTAAAAACAAGTAGGAGATTGTTTATTTCGTACTAAAACACAGCCATGCAAATGTTTAATTAATTATGTTTTTATTTAAATAATTTTAATTCTAAATACTACCTAAAAGTAACGGCACTTTCATTTCTGCTTACTTTTCCCCGCAGGGTACATCCTCCCTGCTGTCAGTCAACCTGACGTGTTAGCTTTCCCAAGCATGAAAATATAAATTTCACCTGCCTGCTTACAGGAAGCTGTGTGAAATTGATTGGTGATTAAAATCTAAACTTTTTCCTAGTTCATGGGCTGTCTTGAATTTGCATATTAAACCCCTTTTGAATACTACTCGTAGGTTCTTTCAGGTGGACTTTAAGATTCAGAAATGGCTTACAAACATTGAGAAGGCATTCTAATTACGTATTAAATTATTAATTTAATTAAAAGGTGTATAATGCTTACCTGACATTATGTCTTGTTGTAGAATCTAGTCATTGCCTGTATGTGCTTCGTAAAGAAATATTGCAGTCACATTTCACAAAATTTTTCCTTTTTAATTTCATGGTAATTTATTTCGATTGTTCCTTCACTAAAGAACAATAAAGTCACAGAAGAACAACCTTGAATATTAAGTCATTCTGCGTAAAACGTCTGCTTCGAGAATAAAAAGCATTTTCCTTCAAACTTAACAGTTATAGCAATAGTAGACTTTTATTACATACGTGATATGATTAAAATGTCATAAATTTCTCATTCTGCATAGATGAGCCGTGGAATTTTTGCAAACCCCTGTAGATAAATTCCGCTTATATAGCTAGGTGATTTTTTAATCTGTGGAAAATATACTAGCCGTCCCGAAATAAAAAATCAACTAAACCAACGAAAAAATCGGCACAATCAGACAAGCTCTTTAAAACAATATACGAAATTTATTACCAGAGAGGCACCATAATTCTAAAAGAAATCTATTCCAGGTAAGTCACGTTGGCTAATCTTGAAATCTTCCTACAAAAATACCATAGCTGATCTTAGCACGCTCTAAAAATTATTTTCCTTTATGTTTTAGAAAAGCCTAATAATATGACTTGTTGATATTGGAATTACATTTGCATACAATAAGCTAAAAACTAAAGGTTAGAGAATATAATCCAGTGTCCTTTACGTTCAATCATTGTTTTTTTTTCAAAATCCGTGGAAAATCATTGTTTATGGTTATTTAATACTCGTTTCCAGATATTATTGGGAAATAAGTAACATTCTACCAATAATATTGTAAGAGGCTCGTTAGTTACATTATAAAAAGCAACATCATCGTATTACGAAATTTCACAAAGTAATGGTTGACTAAACTCCCCTTGATATAATAAGGATGTAATGTAAATGGGTTTGTGAGGTATCCACAGTTGGTACTTTCCCTTTCTCAGAAGAGTCAGTTAAGACAAGTAGGAGTTTGTTTATTTAAGTTTTTCTTTTACTACAAGGCGAATGATGATGATGATGAACGATGATGATGATTTGAGGAAAATGTTTCCCAAGAAATCTTCAAAGGCAATAATAGAAAGTAGAAGGTAATCGAATTTCATCCATTTGTTTGTCTCACTCTCTCCCCTCTGAAAGTCACAAAAAGCACTGTCAAATTTCGATTCTCTCTCTTCTTGTTACTTGTGAACTTTTAACATGCCTCTGTATTTTTGTATACACATTTTCAAAGAATTCTGATAAACGAGTATTCTTTTTTAACGGTTAAAACGGTTGTATTTCTAATAAACGAGTTGTCAAAGTACGAGCATTTGAGTAGCCTGTGGAACCAATGCAACGTTGGTAGTAAGCTATGATTTTAACAATTTTGTTTAATTTTAAAGTAGATGAAGAATGGGTGAAAGTGATTTAAACGTCATTGTGATGTGCTTCTTCATGGAAAATTTGTACATTTTCAAATTTTACACTAAATTGAATTTTGATCTTGTTCAAAATTTCGAAAACAATTTAAGCAGTACCTTATTTTGTCCTAATGTAGAAAGGTACTGCACGCAAAAAAACTAAAAGAAATAAGAGTTTAGAGAGTACGATTTTTATATACTTAATGGTAGATAAGATGGAGTTAATAAAATGAAAGAGTTCTAAACGGTCATGTAATCAACTGAAGTTAAGATAATTTTCATTTTTTGACATATTCTCCGTTCTTTTTTCGTTTCCTCTTAATTCTGCCTTTTTACGCATGATTTTTTTTATTGTAGGAAAATGGAAAAAAAACAACATTATATCTTAAAATGGACAGTACCATAAACATTTAGTTCTCATTTAGCTCATTATCCTTACCATCATAAATTCACAACTCGCACGCTGACGTATCTTCAGAAATTAATCTAAATGCTGTCGTATGAGATAAATTAAAAAAATCTGGTCGTCAATGATTTTTGTAATACAGGGACTCATTAATATACACCTATAAGCCCAAGCCCAAAGGAGTACACACTGAATATGACTGCATTCAACAGGAAAAGAGCAACAACACATGATTACCATTATTTTCAGTAAAGTGAAAAATCACATTGTAAGATATTAATAGTCTGAACACTTCTAGGCTATTATGTAAGTTTTCCCATAATTTAATATACAACCGAGTCTTTGAAGTAGTTGGATAGAAAATTTTCAGAATGCTCTATTTCCGTGTACCCTTTTCAACATGAATGCACTCAATAACCACATTATAACATACACTAACTAGAAATTGAACGTAGCTGAGTCTTTCCTTTGAAGTCATACATATCTAATATCGTCAAAATAGTTGTGTAAGGTATTGATGGAAATTTGAATTGTAACTCGTATTCTTTCATCACTAGAAAAAGAGTTTCCCCCAGAATGACATCTAAATTGGTGGTTAACTAACCACTTCTAATTATTTTATTTAAATCTTGTATTTTATTATTATAACATTAAAACTGTTTCATACACACACTTTTTTCACACATTTAAAAGCACAATCCCTTGAAATTTTCTTACGTAAAGCTAGATTGATATGCATTTGGAAAAGAGAAATAAACAACATATAATATTAAACCATTTCAAATAAGCATGTATGTCCGGAGTTTAAACTTAATTGTTTATTAATGGCAGCAAAAAGGCACACAGGACCCAGAAAAAAATGATTTATGAAGTTTTTTAATATTTCTTTCCTTGTTTAGTCTTTTGTAAGAAGTAGTTCATATTAAATTTAGGCGTCAAGACGAGGAAGATTAGCAATTATGATTACTTTGGAGAAAGCACTTGCAAGGTTTCACACCAGTTGAGTCTGTTCATATCACTAAGTACTTGATACCCTATCGCTTCCAATGCTCACGACCCATTAGAAATTTATTTTGAAGTAAGAAGACATCGTTGACAGTGGTGTGGTGGTGTTGGAAAATCCTTCTGTCTTTCCTTATGTATTTGTTGACTTTAGTCAAATTATCTTCTTTGTCTTCATTGCTGCTTACTTTGTAAGCCTTAAATAAAGAATGCTTTATTAAGACGGGCTTTTCTTTTAATTATGTCTGAGACCTGATGGAAAAAAAGTGTTGGTCTATAGGATGCCACTCTGTTGCCTTATCAGTTAATCAGAATTCATTGTATTGGGTTTTATATTTTAATATTTACGGATGTATGGAGAAAATCTGTTGAAATTATCTGTTGAAGCCTGTGCAGGTGGGGAAGAAACTATGGCCAGTCAAGGGGAAGTACAAAGGGTAAATACCTGTTTTATTATTATGTTTTCTTCTAATGCCAGGCCATGCCAGAACGACATGTGAGAAAATTATGAGAAAGGAACGTAGGCAACTCAAACGTTATATGTCGGGCATTGGAATAATAAACTAGTAAAATGTTCTGATGGACTACGTGGAATTTCAGAAGACGTATAATATACTCAGAAATTCTACCTTTAAGACGGATTCATATTCTAACCTAATTTTACTATGTGTAGGTACAAGGTATGAAAATGTATAACTGTGCATGTGATGATGATTATGATGATGATTATGTGGGTGAAAGTACAACATTTTACACATTACCTACATGGTATAAAGTAGGAGACGGATGGTGATGGCGGTGATGATGATGATGATGATGCATGTCATGAAAATGAAAGCGTTTGGAATTTTTCACAGAGACAGCCACTGGTGGTAGTGGTAACCGGTAATGGGATATAAGAATTTTTCTTTTGCTTCCTAAAGAAATAGGCTTTTACTCCTGAGCCCCAAGTCGGGGGCAGATTATTTTGCTAATACTCTTATTGCAAAATCGAACTCTTTCTTAGGCATCTCTACCATTCATAATAGTGATAACAATATAACCCATCTTATCCCAGCTGTTTAACTGGTGCCTTAGATATCTACTTTATTGGTAGTGGCTTTTTCGGTGGCTAGAAAGCTAGGAAAGGGTTAGAAAGGTAAGAGGAGGATTTCTTCTTGCATGTTGGCATGTCATACCGTTCCTCCGTCCATCAAATCGCTTTTACTTGATGAGATAGATGTTAAAATGAGCCCACCTCTGGAGTTTTGTCGACGAGTCAGTCAGTCCACACTCTATTTTCTTCTTTTTGGATTTCACTACATTTATTATTGATTGAAGGCCTGTATTACATATTATACCAAAAAGGTAAGTAGAATAAAAGGTTTTTCATCAAAATATACTGGTTGGAGATTTTCATCCAGTTCTTATGTCTGTTGTACGTATACATAATAAATATAATAAAAATGAGGTGATGAAAGGGATGGGAAAGTAATAATAATGTATTATTATGTGGGATGATGAAAGGAAAGCTTATCTGTTATTACTATTACTCTGTGATCGAGGTTTTCCCCGCTTTTTGTATCCTATAATTATCCTATGAAGATAGTTTCCTTTGGGAATATGGGATGAGACCGAAGATAGGAATTTATTAATATTAACCCCCAGCATTTGACAATACGCATCGACATTTGGATTTACTGATTTATTTTGTGTGCCTATACAAAGGAAATATGTAAGTATTACATGCTAAAGCTGGCTATGATTTCCATAACAAAAGTCTACCCAAGGGAGTTTATTTTTAATACCGTGTGTTATTGGTATTTATTTGTAAAAGTGGGTATGAAATATGGGGAAAATGATACGTTATAAAACATACAGTAGATTTGCATATGAATTAAATGTAAATCGGTGTTTAAAATGATGTAATTCAAAAATGTATGTTTAACATATTTTTTAAGTTATTTTAAAAAAATAGGCGAGGAAAGGTACAGAATTTGCAGGCGTAAAACTTATTGACCACTGCATTACTGTACTAATGTATATGTAGTATATTACATGAGCTAGTAATAATTTGATTGTTATGTCTACATGCTGGAAATGCTACTCGAAGAAATGCAATTATCATCATCGCTCGGTCTGCAAATTGCAGAGCACGCGTTTTATTATATAATCGAAAGTGAAAGGAGAGTAAAAGGACTAGATAGGATAAACTGCATCATGATCACGTATTTAATAGGGGAGTTGTGTACGAAATAGAGTTTTTTTCAGTTACACTACCTTACCTGTTTAACTTTTATTCATATGGGTCGCGTACTAATAGGATAACCATGGGGCAGGAACAAAAAATGGGTCACATTTAGCAAAACTCCTATTAAATAATTATTGTGTATTTGAAACTTCCTTAGAATTTACTCCATGGGTACTGTAGGGGTTAAAATGTTAAAAATTGAGTTTTTCGAAATTATAAGTACCCCTACGTCTACATTATACCTCAACCCATAATAGACCATTGTCTTTTTTTGGAGGTTTTTAATTTATAAACTAAGTTATCATTCAAAGAAAGGTTATTAAAGAGTAATATATTTATTTGCTAAGGATATTGGGAATATAACTAATACCTATTTATAATATATTAGGAATTTTAATATACCTTTAATATTATGCAGTAATAATTCATCTGTTCTCCTGAATAGGATGCCTTGTATTTTTCAAGATTAGGTTTGAAAATCTCAATTAAAACCGGGTGGATACTAGGCCAGGACATTTTCGGGATGCCTGGACAGGGTTTGAAAACCCGGATATGCCCCGGTTAAACCGGGACAGATGGTCACCCTAGATATTAGATTCACAATGTGGACAATAGTTATTACTTTGTGTAAGACGGGAGTGGGAGAAGTTAGAAATTCAAGAACAGCATGAAATGAAAAAGCAAAATGGTTTGATTTTAGAATTATTTAGAAAGAATACTGCGACAAATGTCTAAACGTTTTCTAAACCATATACATATGATTGAATGGAAGACATAGCAGGAAAGATAATTTTCCATTTAAAAACAGCGTGTCTGAACAAATTGTAAGTTTTCCCAGCATATTTATTAAAAAACCTGTTTGCATAAAGACAGCTCATTACTATTAAAAGCACAGCAGTGAGGATTCCAATGTCACAATAGCGTGCCTTGGTAATTACACATAGATAAGACACAAAAAGAAAATAGTAACAAAAGTCATCAGAGATTTATGACATTAACTGTAATGGAATATGCCTACATTAGTAATAAAAAGTTGGACATTTCGCAAATCCAATCAGAGACATCATCATTCACAAACTGGAACTTTGTTAAAAATATTGTTTGGTCGATGCGGGTTAGGCAGATAGAACGGGAATTTATCTCGGATTAGAAGCCATTAATAGTTATTTTCTAATACACAAGTACACAAATAGACATGAACCTATACAATTTAAAAATTGACATAAAATACACAATGCCAATTGTACAGCTGTAAATATACCTTAAAACTAACCTAATGAAAGTAGTAATATTTTTATAACGTATACAATTTGTCATCAAATGGAAGCTTAAAAACTGGGATACAGCTATTCTAACTTGACAAACACGTGTATAAAAGCTAGTTGAGACACTTATTGACCCCAAACCAAAAAAATTCATTCCAGCTAAAACTATATAAAATAAGTCATTAGGTTTAATGCGTATGTATATAACTACTAGTAAGTCGGGTCAACTATGAACTCCTGTTAATGTATGTGGTTTTATTAAAAAGAAAAAAGTAAATGATTGAGTAGCAAAGCTGAAGGGGGAAATTGATTATAAATGGTACCCGAACAAATGGACATACTTTTACCTTTCCACCTACCTAAATACTAGCACACAGTTTGGAAACACATTTAGCGTGTTGGCCATGTGCTGAATGTCATTCGTGTAGGTGAACCTTGGAAGGTAGATTCTTACTAGATATCCAAAGAGATTTGTAGGTACAAGGAGAAAGTACTACGTACATTTGTACTAACTAACAACTAAGACGACCATTATATCTACATTTACTTTAGTATAGAATTCAAGTCATAAATGCAATCAACAGCACATACTACTACCACCAGACTTAAAGTAATCATATGATGTACTGATAAGCCTATTGATTTTTCTCCGTTACTTCATACTTTTACACCGGGTAGAATAGAATGAAGGGGTTTTACCACCAGTAGTAGTAGTAGTAAGGTATAAATAGTGTATTTATGTGTAAAAAACGTAACTAAGAATAAGCAGGGGCTCAAACCGCAGTTGACTTACAAGTTGCAAGCGTTGCAACCGTCACCTTGATTCTCAATAATAGTCAGACGGGTAAATGTGACTACACGCCACTGTCTACACGCTTTCTTTCAACCACTACCTACCCGACAAACATGAATGTATGCATTGGGCCTTTCCCCTACACATTGTATTACTCATTTGAACATGCATTCCTTTCACCAAGCCATGTAGTGCATATTGCCTCTAGCAATCAAGTGAAGGCTAGACAAGAAAACAGAAAGAAAAAAGCAAGGAGAAAATTCGGAGATCCCGCTGACGTACCCGGGTATTCTGTCCCAGGCCGGCGCAAGTCGTCCCCGACTAACCCGACTACGACAGGACTCTTCCGAAGAGTCAACTAGACCTGGAGGAATTCAAAAAGAGAATGGAATTCTGATTAAGAACAGTGCCGGAAGGGTTAAAGCCGCTATTCTTTGTTTGAGTGTCAGTGTTTGAACGTCAAGCTAAATCGTTCCTTCTATGCGAGTTGGAAGAGGGTGAAAGTTTAACCGGTACGAGCCAGAAGTGGAAAGTAAATGTGCTCTACTCTAGAGATGCATGTGCACTAAAAGTAAGTCTGTAGACAAAGGGAAAAGTCTTATTTGAGCTTTTCTTAAGTATAAGTGTGCCCCAATAGTAAAAGTTAAAGCTAAGGTCGTCAGAACAAATCCCAATTCAATAAATGCACATTTAACTGTGAAAGGAGGAAGGATACATTTTCAGAGAAAGTGTTCAACCTGTCCAACACTAAGACTAGACTATCTTCAATACGGGGTCCGCTGCTACCAGCCTGGAATTTGGATCCGATTATTTTTCTCTTCTTCTACTTCGTTCAAAGTGAGTAGCAAAGGAGTCAGTACGCTGTTGTACGCTTCATTTTCTGTCCTCAGTTTTGTTTCGGTCATTTAGTTCCTGCACTCCAACTCGTCAGTTGTGTTCTCTTATCCGTTTGTAGAGGTTCGTCGTTGCTCGGTATCATTTCGTTGCTCTTCTATTTTTCTTCCTTGTTTCAATCAGTTATCCCACGTTCTGTTCCAAGAACCATTGTTGGACAACGAGGAAACTATTGAAAAGAAGATAATCCAGTGAGAAAATCCACTCCAACCACTTCTGATATTTCTGGCCACCAGAACACGTCTAGTCATACCGTGTGCTCTACTCATAATCATCGTCACCAAGTAAGAGGTTCAGAGCCGGCACAACTAGGTCCTATTTGTGACGATCTTTCATCAGTCAGCAGTTCATAACGGTGTCCATACAACCGTTTCATCTTATTCTAACCAGGTATGAAATACTGATAATTACCTTAAATCCCACCTGGCTATCCGGTTAGCCGGCTTTTCGTATTCACAATCATATGGACCTAAACCCGGGTCTGGCCCCGTTTCCCCATGTCCCAGAAATCTATGCATCAACAAAGAAAAACTCCGATCCGAAGCGTTTTCATACAAAATCATATCCTATATGTTTTTCGGGGTTATGTAACAAAGAAATGCAGTGGTTGGCCCAAATGAAAAACCCTAAGGCCATTGGTGAGGTACTTTCACAGTACTTTCTTCATAGTAAATACTACTACTACTACTACTACTACTTTAGGTACCTATGACACATACTACATGTATGGTACATTAGTACATTCATACATTTACCGTAACGGGTAATACAGACAAAACTAGATATGAACGTGAAAATGAAAGTTTGTAGACAGTTTCTAAAATAGAAGATGGATGTACTTTACTTGGGTAAAAAGAAAGTATAGCATGTGATACTTTATAGTTTCTTTCTTTCATCTTAAATGTATTCTTTTCAAGGATAAAATCAAAGATTCAATTTGATCTTTAAGCAAACAACTCTTCAAGCACAAAACTATCTTTATATGAATTTAACATTAAACCTTTATGTACATATATGAGTTATTCCCTTTGAAGGAGCACATTTCTCCTAACTTAAATCTTTCCTGGTGAGTACTCTCAGCGCTCGTGTGTTTTTACCTAACATTCAGACATGATTTCACAATTACATTTTATATAGTTGTTCTAAGACTTCAGAGTGAAGTAGAATGTATAAAACCTTGAATACAAAATGCTCTACGCTTCTTATCTCGAATACCTGAACTTAGTACAGGTGAAGAATAGCTTGGTATTTGAAATATAGCAATGTAGTCGTCCCAGCACCTGCATTTAGGACAAAAAATGGAAAAGGGAAGTTAGCGATTTGTACATTATATACCATAAATAATAAGGCCGAATTCGGAATAACTCGAATGCCCATCAACATTGTATGGAATAGTACACCCTTAGTTTTTAATTACTAGAATTATGAAAAGCCCACTTAAATTAGCAACATTCCCATAAGCCTTGGTTGTTTGAAGTGATAAGCCTCATTTTAAAATAACTTGATCCCCACAGACTTTCTCTTCAATCTTAAATCCTCGACCCCTAAGTATACTACGCACACTACGCATAGATATATTATTCTTAAAATTAATGTTGTCCAAACTAGTTATTACCGTAAAGTCGACTTATACGCCGCGCTAGTTTATAAGCCGCATAAAGATGATTTTGGAAGTCCAAAAAATTAACGTTAATTAGCCGCCCTCTAATTAAGCCGCATTTGAATTTTTTATGTTTATAAGCCGCATTTGAATTTTGAAAAATATAAGCCGCCCTCTTTAAGGAAGCCGCATCTTGCAAAAACACCTTTTTTTAGACTAGAAGCCGCGGCGTATAAGTCGACTTTACGGTATTTATAATGCTGTTGAGTGTTTATTTTAAGAATTTCCGAATTCTGAAAAGGGCGAATTTATATTCCGAAATGAGGGATAATGTAGGCGGAGGCTAAGGTTCTTATTATCATTATTAAATTAATATTCAACCCCTAAACTACCCATGGGGTAGTAGCGAGAATTCCATCCGAAAGGGGTTTAAAAAAAATCCACAAAACATTGCAATGGGGTTGTAAAAGTGTCCTGGTTTTTCTTCGTCATGGATGGTCACCCTGTCCCCATGTGTAACATGCACCAATCTTTTGTAATTATACAGCTTAAATTACCCAATAACATTACATTAAAATATTTTCCAAATTCTTCACTTGAAGAAAAGAAGTTTTTGCACCCCTTTCGAAATGCTGGAATATTCGACTGGAAGCTGGAAGTCGACATCAAAGGAGAAATGATAAAGAAAGAGCAAAAAAACTTCATGTTGACATACATACTCGGGCAACAAATAAATATATAATAGTCACACTACCAAGTCATATATGGCAGAATCCTAAAAACTAACTTTTTCAAATATATTGTACCCATATTTCATATTCGAGAATTCAGAACATACCAAACGGTCGTAGATTTATGTATACGTACTTGATGCCAATATTGGTACACAATGAATACTATCTATCCAAACTTGACAGTGATACAGGTACAAAGCTTACCAAAGCTTTAAATTACCCATCAATAAGCTAAACAATGTAAAATGGAATTATATCAATGAATATTTTTACTATCCAGGTAGGATCGATACTTGATTTGTAATCTAACTTTGAGTAAAGTTGACTCTTTGCAAATGTCCATGAAAGTACCTTTTATTGACAAATAATCTGCTTTAAGAGTACACTCTACTACATTTTCATGAATATGTAATCAAAATCATATGTAAGATTATTCGTTTATCTGGTAGATTTAACCCCTAAATATCTCATATTTTGTTCGATTAATCCGGTAGGCAAATGAACCTGTAATCGTTATTTTTACAAAGCTTAATTGAGAAAGTTGAATCTGGCAGATGTTAAGAAAAAAAAGACTACCACTTTGTGTGCATTTCGTCACCTTGGACTACATACCAACTGGATCGTCGCGAGAGACGTATGATATGAAGATGATTGATTCTACTTTGTCTAAGAATAATAAAATATTATTTGACTGTGTTAACATTTTTCGATGGTTGACTTAAAATATGATGACTTCAATAGGAAAGAAAGTAAAGCTTTGGCTAAACTCTGTTATCGTTCCACTGACCATATGCTGTAGCATAAGTGCCTATTTAACGAATGTGAACATAGTTGGTAGGCATTAAGGTAAGCACACATCATATTACGGTCTCATATTTCCATTTACTAGTTTGGCATTGCATTAGTAAAGGAACTAAAAGGCAGGGAAAAGTTCTAATTTCAGATGGAAGGATAGTAAGTTCGTAAGTAGTTTGTTACTTACTTCGTAGTTTAGTTGCATTAAGTATTAGAAGGTTGTAGGTGGTAGTGACATGAACGGGTAAATACTCGTGGATGGAAGTAACATGCAAACTTACTTATATAGTCATAGTAGGTAGGGAATAATCCTGAGGATTCTATGGAAGCATGCTGCCTCGTCGTGTTTCAGACATTCGCCTTTCTTTTTTACTGTGTCATACTTTCAGTGGTAGTTTTCCTCCTCGTCCTTCTTTTCTATTGAGTACTTTACTAAAGGACACTATTTCATTTAAATTTTGCGAAAGTTTAGTACTCTCTTCAAAATTACTTTATTACCTTGAACCTATTTCCAATCCTAATGCGTGCTTTTGATGGCTAGCGTAATGCCCTCAAATGAAATATACATAATGAATGACATCATATACTTACCTGTACATGTATTGGAGAGTCTACAGACCTCTATTTATATTTTATTTTCTTAAATGTTTCTACTACCATTTTTCGTACCGCATAGGTTCTAGAGGTTGTTTTAATTGCAGTGTATTACATTTATGGAGTAAACATACCCATTCATCCTTTGTCAGTTTTAAACCAGACTAGTTGAAGAGTCCATCTCCTTCTGATTTACTTTCTCAAAGTGCTATGCAATGTACTAACTATGAGTCATAAACCTTACTTTTTAAAAATAAGGTTTTTTTACCTTCAAAACGTTAAACCTTTTTAGCAGGTTTATGTACACAGGATATTTTCATACAATTCTCTCTCCAGCAACACACACTGTCAATGGTAGTAGTTACGATTCACAGTGTCGAGCGTGTGAATTGGAGAAAGGAGTTTCTACTTACTACTGCTACTCTCTATTCACCCATGCTACTTAGACGCCCTAATACTACCACCGCACCGCTCTACTACTACTACTACTTTCTATTCGGTCCTTTTTTTAGCAAGCTAAAATATTCTACGACAGTACAGCTTATAGCAGTTTCGTATCTGAGATAAAGCTAAACTTGTAAGAGAGCCAAACCAGTAGTAGTAGTACATAATGCCAGACCGAGGGCTATCGATTGCTTATGATAGAGCTACTTTAGTATACAAAAGCTAGGACTTTCACTACTGCTACCAGTAACACTACCAACATACTAACATCACATCATCCCATCCTCCCTCTTTATTATTCTTTCTCCAGTTTTTCTCATATTATATAGTAAAACTCACCATCATGATGTCTATTTGATGCACGATGCAATTATATTGCATACAAGAAAGCAGTCACATATACCCAAACAAGGGTCGTAGTTAGCTCTTAGCATTTGCAATGTGCAATCCTTTCATGTGTATATATTATGGAAAACAGTGTTCCATTGAAATGGCGTTGCTCAAAGTCAAACTCAACTGAGTGAAAGTATAGAAGGATAGTGAAATAGTGAAAGCTTTTAGAAATTATAGAGCAATGCCAGTGGCACTTCCAGACCTTCCATGTGGTGGTGGTGGGACAGTGGTAGAGTAAAAGTCGTCTGGTACATAGTATTCTATACATTTTGCATCAGATATTCCTATCCTAACATCTTTTTACGACTTTATACTGGTAAATTGAAGAGTTGAAATACCTCAAATATAAAAGCCTGAAAAGAATAAAAACAACTTTCTAAAAAAGGGGAAAAATTTCATTTTATTTGTTTCCCTTGTTATTTCATTGTGGAACAAGAACTTTCTATTTCTAGTGAAGGAGCCTAACTCATATGCCTAGGTATGATGTCTGCCCTTTGCCTCTTATTGAATGAAATGATACTTGTTACAAAGTGCATACACATACCAACCAGTCACTACATAATAAGGCCAAGTATTACTCTAACAGACATGACAGAATCACAAATTCAAGTTGATTGTTCCTCGATTGCTTCCAGCAGTTTTACTCTATTATATGGAACATCTTTTTATTATATTAATACACAAAGATAAATAGAAAACCTACTTGGTTTCATCTAATACATTGCTTGAGTTTATTATAAGATTAATAAGAAAGCGTTCTTGAAAAAAGCAGTTCAGAAACAAAACTAGTACCTATATATATATACTACTTGACATTTATATTGAGAGTTACTTAAAACGCGGTCACAATCAGATGGCTCGATCCAATTTTGAAATTAATGTGCAATATCTACTCTGGGTGTAGGGCTTCTGAGCTTAAGAGCTGATAAGGGTAATAAGAAAACTTGAGTACTTTCTACTTTCACCCAATTTAGATGTGAAAGTTGATCTAATTCTGTAGGAAGATTTGATTTGCCTCTAGATAGTAGTATTTTTGGTCGGAAATTTGACCAAAGGTTTTTTTGAAGTGCTCTTATTGAAAATGCCCCTCAATTACCTGAATTGAAATGTTGTGTTAAATTAAACTTTGGCTCTTTTAACAATTTGATAAGCTTTAGAAGTTAACTGCAAATGGGCTTGTAGTCCTGGTCCGTATCGTCTGTGACATAGTACTCACAGTAGTTAACAATGTAGCTGATTAAGTTTTAATATGGCTTAGAACCCTTTTTTACATTTTATCTACAACCCTCACCGCTCGTTTCATCTGTATAAGATAATTTTACCCCCTTTCACTTCATGCTTTCCAATTTTGTTTTCACATTGGGATAGCTTGACTAATTTCTAGTTAAAATATATTTTCCGTGAAATTTCAACATCACTTATGCGTGCTATTTAAGTTTCGTGATGACTTGATAAAAGAAACGGTTAAAATTATCATAATTCAAAATCACGATTTCTGTAGTTAGTTTTAATATTTTGGCTTATGAAATAGATATTTTCAGTCTATTTATAAAAACTAAACCACCATCAAAATAAAAGTATACTAAGATGAATCTTTCAGCCAACATCTGACAATGAGTTTATCCCTTACCGAAGGTATAGATTACAACATTACAAGTAAAACGTAAAGGCAGAGATGGGAATCTGCAAGTTAAGGTAAAGATTAAAGTGTCTGCATTGTTTCAGCCTTGGTCTTGACAGTTTTTGTGGTAAAACTGTGGCATGTCCGTTATATTAATATCATGTTTCATACGCATAATAATGTTTCCTGCTCCTGGACTTTATTAATTTAATGCAAAAGCCAGCTTGGCTCCTTTCATCCTCATCTCCATCACTGCATCTGTACCGTCATCCTTATTATTAGGAAAATTAAACCAGGAAAGGATGTCTGATGTCCTAATAATATTGCATATTTTGGATAAAGTTGATGAACAAGGGAAAGTGAAAGGGAGATCAGGCTTCCTCTCTTTATTGCTTTTCCTCGGAATTTTCCTTCCACTTTCTCATCCAGGTTTCAATAAATGTGAGTATACCAACAGACGACTCACTTACTATTAGCTACTGTTATGAGTGAATAGTCGGGTCTAATTTCTCTAAGTTGATGATAGCTATGTTATTTATTAGGTATTGCATTGGGTAACGTGATATAGCTTAACAAGGTAAAAACAGCTTTTGCTTTCCCTTTGTCTTTCCATCCTGTCCTGTCTTTTTTAGTATAACTTTCCCAGTTCATTGTGTCATTACATTATTAGATTGAATTGGTGTGCCACCACCAACGCTACTGGTACTATGATCGGATTCATCATATCTAATAACTTGGCTTTAATGTTCCTATGGAAGTCTCTGCGTAGTTTAGCTGTTGCTGTGAAACCATTTCATCCGTATGATTTTTCAGTGTTAGGTAGTAGCATGGATCATCATACACTTCCAGTCCAGGCCAGGCTCGTTAAGTTATTATTAGTTTATGTCTCTCCGTGTATGTTGACAATGACAATGCAAACCTACCAAGCTGAGCTGTAGTGGTTGTTGCTGATTATTCTAAATCGAACAAGAAGGATATTAAATAAATAAACTGGCTCCCAAAGACCATACTAGGAATTACAATTCCGGAAATTTTGTTGATGCGAAGAAACATTAACGAATGAGTTAATAAGGATGAAAACTTGTAGAATGACAAGTCCGAGAAATAATAATAACTTGTTATAATAAGTGTAGGTTTTACTTGTTTGATTTGTTAGTAATATTAATGAGTAAAGCAGGTAGGCAATGTCATGTGTCATGTATGTCTCATGTGTCATCGTTTTTAAGTAGGGATATTACTTTGTACTCATTTCTAAGAGTATGTGTCATTATGAGATATGAAATAGGTATATGTATAGTAATCAGGATAAGTAGGAAAATTACAAGTACAAGATTCAAAAGTGTAAGGTAGGGGGCTCAGGTGGCAAGGCTCATGTAATAGTTGATGGCAATGATGGTTAATTAATCAGCAAGACTTGCTTCTATCCCACTTGCATCTTCCTACACTTTGTTAATTAATAATTCGGTTTAAGATTGAAGAACATCTGGTAAGGGGGTCTCAGCCTTGGCACTTCGCAGTCTACTTCCTTCATAATACTGAAAAATATCTGTGTGACGTTTAGCTCAACGTATAGGACTGGCTAGGAAGTACGATGATAAAGATGCTACATTACGTAAAGCCAGCAGCCAGATAGAGTATCTTGTCTGACGTCTTCCTTATACTTTCACTTTCACCCGTAATAACGAGCAACTAGTCTGTGACTTAAGAAAGAGCTTTTAGTAAATAAAATACATAAATAGCTTATAACTTATAAGTACTAAAGCAAACTATACACATCCTACATGTAATATATACAGAAACAAAAGGATTTATTTTATTTGTTATGCAACTAAATATGCACCATGAACTATTACCAAGGTTGACAATAAGTTGCAAAAAAGTTATTTGCAGAAAATATTTGAAGACGATCAGATAGTCTACTATATTCAAAAGTATAAAAATTACTGATTATCATTCGCTTAAACCAAAACCTTAACAAGATGTATCAACGTAAACGTGCTTTAGGTCTAATTTTTTGTAAATTCATTCAGGAGAAAACAAATATAGCTCTAAATCTATCTGCAAACATGCATGCATACCTCTGTAAAAGTATAATAATAATAATAATAATTACGCAACTATTTTATATTCAGTAGTAATATCATTTACTTATATATAGTTGAGCTTCAGTTTCTTCTAGAACAGTAGTAGTAGCGTGGTTGACATTTATCTATGAATGAATGGGAGAAAAATCTGAGGAGTAGCTCTCGAAAAGAAGATACATTGCACAGGGATTTAGAGAAAATCCCTTGGAAGCCTTGTGCATTTTCATCCTAAATGGATTTCTTGTTTATGCTGGAAAAAGTTTTTTTTCAAACTCCGTTTGCAACGCTTGCATGTATATATAAATGAATAAATCTATAAATACTGAGAATGCTTCATAGTATGCAATTTATATGCTTTGGTTCCAAGTACCAATGTCGGATGAAGCAGTTCGGAACTGATGGAGTAGTTTTTAGGATACAAGATATCATCCTCATACATGAGAATAATTTAGGTTTGACAGATACAATAATGTAAAATGCATCTCACAAAGGACAGTAAAGTGCTACATTGGCTCGAATCGGTTATTTTGTCTCAGATGACATTAATAACTATTGAAATAAGTCAGACAATCTTCTTAAGAAAGGTGTAAGTTGTGATTGCTTTCTTTTCCTTAAGGAATAAAGCTTTTGATTTGATGTTGCTGTGTGGGCTTCGGATGTCAGTCGAGTACACTGTTTAAAGGAAATTATTACATTTCTCAATTCGAAATCCAAGTTGGTTAAGGGTTACTGTGTACTTTAGAAATAACTTCTTGTTTGAAATTTGATCTTCATAGCAGACATGTGGGCTTCAAAGCAAACGAAGACAGTTCCTAGTATCGTACTTTGGGGTATTATATTGTGGTTTCAGTTGGCGAAAAACAACCACTCTCGGACTATTACTTCACTCCAAGGTTTATCTTGTCCGCATGGAGGTTCATGTCTTCACCTTAACCTGTAATTCTAATTTTCGGATTGAAAACTCCATTATCAAAACTAAAATGTAAGAATGAACGAAACGCCTGAGGTTGTTAGCTATATGGAAATACTGGTGAAAGATATAAAACTTCGCTGCCGGTAACCCGGTGTATTAGAATGGTATCTACCAAGAGCCGAAAATTTTCGTAGGGGGCCAAACAGTGGTATTATCTAAACTAGGATTTAATAGCTGATTTAGTACTTGCCTTACTTATATATATAAAGCCTTTATCTTTAGCAAAACTTTAGATCAAATCAAGGACATATATGTAAGGGTCATTGTCATGTTGTTATCCTTAGCTTAATTGCCAGATCTGTTACATAAAATATAAAAATAAACGATATAGACTTGTTGAAATTCAATATCGCACTAATGATGGTTCATCTTCTCATGTGAAGGGGTTAGAAATGCGTATACACTATAGTTTATCTGATCCAATGTCATTACTAATTGCCATCAAAATAATATTGATAAACGGACTAGTCATGCCAAGCCACCCGTTAAGGATGTCAAATTCTTGTCAGGAAATTTAACATCCCCATGGAGCATCCTTTCATTTAATTCCTAATATTTTCCTATTTAATCGCCACAGGGCTACAACAATTAACTGAATAAACCCTGTTCAATTTCATTTATTAATAAACTTGTGTTGGAAACCTAAAAGGAGGAAAAACACGAGATGTTGTGGCTATTTAAAGAAATTCTAAAATTGAGAACATTTAATGCAATTGTTCAGCAAAATGCATAGCTGGCCACCACCTCCGTCTGCTTGTGCGACTGTACAAGTCAGTCAACCACCATTAGTATATTGAAACCCAGTTTATGGATTTGGGAGAGAAAGTATTTTGAATTTTCTAGAGAGTCTAAACAGTCGAGTGAAACTGCTAGCTCCTTCAGTAGAAGCTGCTTTTTATGTAGAATAACAAAATACACAGCCTGTAAGTACTTTGAAAAAATCGGAAAGACTTCCTAACTCATGGAGTAAAAAAATCCATACGATTTTTGAATAGTAATCTCACTCAATATCAGAAGACGAGGAATGTAGAATGAGGGTGATGAGCAATTAACTTTCTTTTGTTCTTTCAAATGCCATAATTATTACTTGAATGACGTGGGCTGCTTTAAGTTGTTTTACTTAACATTCTGTCTATACACATTTATACAGTTTTCAGCTTCCGAGGCTGAGATCAAAAGAGATGTAATATATTTGGATATCATTGGTATTTTCTACAGGGCATACGTTACTTATTTACTATATATATTATTTTTTATTATTATTATATTAAACATAAATATTTATTATATATAACTAAGTCCCGAGTCAAATGAAAATAAAGACTTGACTTGACATTTTACTTGTTAGTTTCTGTGCAACAAAAGACAGAAAGAAAAACCAGACTAGACGAGAAAGGGTAACAATAAAACGAGAATAAGATATACCGTGTTTAGTTGTGTCTTGAGAGATTATTAGATTTCTCCTCATAAGTTGTGTTGTATAAGTAACGGTAGGCAAAATAGCATTTGGAAATATAATATCAAGACAGTTGACTTGAACTAACAATCATAATCATTATAACGAAGAGTTCATAAACTCTGTTCAAATATTTTTTAGCACACTAATTGGTACCATTCGGTCAAAAAATTGCAAAAACTATACTTGTCTAAGAAGAAGATGACTAAATTTAAAGAAGATGACTAAATATATAATAATAAAATAAAACTGTTTTAAAAAATTTTAAATCCCTGTACATACTAATAGTAATGAATTTCATTTAAACAATTCAAATGTGAATCAACTTATAATTTTAATTATTTCATTTATGAACTAAAAGTAATGCTGTAAACCCTGAGACGTAAGTTCCCACATAGTGGGTTGTCTCTTTGTAAGAATTAAATTAAATTAAAATTAATTTGAGATCAGTTCACCATTGACTTATCAGACTTACTATGAGTAAATAGACAAATCAAAGGCTAAATGAGATGAGTTAGGAGTTGGTTTTCAAACCAGAATGGACACTGTAAAACGTATTTGACGTTATATTTCTACTTTCCCTTTTAAATTTACTTTTCTTTCTTAATAGTATTAAGTTTCGATACTTGAAAAATGTTTTGCATTAATAGGTTTTTTTGGTAATGCTTTATCAAGTATTAAAAGTAACTGAAAGGAAGGACGGCCTTGAATATGTAATAACGGTAGTAGTATTTTTTCTTGCTCAACGCTATTTTTATTTTGTAGTTAAATTTAATGTGTAAATTTATCTCAATTGCTGAAAACGTACTTTGAAGGACACTCTTTGTACAAGATTCCTTTAAGGCTGTGTGTCAATGTTCAGAGTTTCATTTTAATTGCGTATGTGTGTTACTAAAAATTATCATTTATTTGTCAGAATGTTATACATCATGTAGCGTGAATATGTGACACAATTAGGTTCATTCAAAATCACTTAATAAATGTACACCGCTCTCCTTATATAACCTTATAATAATTATATGCTTTCACTTTGCAACATGTGACTTTTCCAAATCATTTCAATCGTGTGTTGTAGAGTATAGCGATAATATCTTTCAAAACAATGATGATGATGTCAAAAAGAAGATAAATGCCCAATCTTAAGCATTTTTTTTCACTCAATTAAATCTTCTATTTGTAGTCTGTCGATTATTGTTTTTGTCGTATTTGTCAAGTCAAAAATAAGTTCAGCAGCATGCTATTTTTAAAGAAATTCAATGTTACCTTCATAAACACTAGTTACAAGTTGATTTCTATTCTAAGCCTAGCTTGACCATTAACAAATCTAGGTATTGATCCATTCTTAGCATATTCATTATAGATTATTGTCAGTATTGTGCACGATGACCATGATGGTGATGATAGTGTAGCTTCAACTGAGCATAAAAAGTTGCCTCAGACTGAAGTAAAGTTTAAGCTTATGAGAAACCTATATTATTATAACATTTATCTACAGCAACCTTGTTTGCTTGTGTATCTTGTTAAGAAGCATATCTAGTGGACTTTTATGTCTTGGGTAAACTAGGTAAAGGCATAAAATGATTTTGACTGCACAAAAGACATAACTTCCCCTTACTTTACTTCGTGGTGTGTCATTTATTGAAGTTCATGAAATTTATTGTATCATTGTGTGTAGCATTGTAAGTGGATATTGTTTCACGTGCGTCACCCAGAGCAGAAATGTCACTCTGACTTTCAGCTTGTTAAACTTCATCCTTCATCCCATCAGCAACATCATATCGTATCGTCCTGAGACAGGCTTTACAACATCACCTTACATTACCATATATTTACACTATATTACTAAAAACATCATAAATATATAAGTAATATGTATAACATTTTCCTAGAAGTCTGGCTTACCTTCCAGTTGAGAAAACTCAAAAAAAGGGAATGTTGAGATCTTTAGTGTCAGTTACCTAATATATATGAATTCGTTTGCATATTTAACATAGGTCAAAGGTCTTTCATTTTAATGAGTTACGAAAGCAGATATGATGAAATAATCTCAGAGATTTTTACGTCTTCTGCTTTATTCATATTTCGAGAGTTTGGATTCTCTTAAACTACCTCGACCGAGTTTCACTGTTGACACATTTTTAAGATTTATGAAGATCAAAATAATCATAAAAAAGTCTAAGGAAAGTTAAACAGTTGCATAAAACTGTAAATTAATTTTGCTCTACTACTTTTTCACTCCATATTGCTTGTTTGCCTGTCAAGACTTCAGTCAGGGGAACAAAAGTATGACATTATAAAAGTACAAATTTAGATTGTAATATATAAAACATTATATTTTAGTGTGTGCCTTAGCAAATATACTATATAACAGATTGATATTACTGTGAGTAAATGTAATAAATTTGTACACATGCCACCAAGACTTCAAATGTAAAAGCCATATGGAAGAAAGGATGAAAAAACTTTCTCGAGAGAAAGTGAAGAGTAAACTGTTCCATTACGAAATGTCACACCCTGTTCTCCGCCTTTATATACCATAAACCACGCATTTTCAATTTCGCTTGAAATAAATCCACCAGACGGTTCATTATGAATTATATTGAGATGGTAGTGACACAAACCGTCTTCTCATTTCCATATAGGTCCTTATCTAGATAACTGAAATAGTTGCTTCCTATTAGAAAGCATACTGGATCTTTGTCGATGTGATGATCATAAGGTTTTAAATTTGTTCAGACAAAAATGACTCTCCGGGTAATCTCTGTCGTCTATCGTATGCCAAACTATTTGTAAAATGGGACAAAAAAACTCCAGAAGGATTTTATGCAGGGTGGTTTGCATGGTTGTCGGGTAGCAGTGGGAAGTTTGGAAGAATGAATTTTAAAAGTATTTGCTTACTTAGAATGTAGAATGGGAGTAAATTGATTCACTTGAGAGGTTATCACTCATTGAATGTCTTCAAGAGCACAATCCAATATAGGGACAACATTTTTCCATCAGTTTATGTAATCTAACCGTAATACAACTTTAAGGTCTCATACTATGAATGGTCATGTCAAATGCATGATCTCAAATTCATTTACGTCATTTGCTTCTTTCAGTAGCTTCAAGATGAGAAATTTAATTTACTTCCTACTTCGTGTTAACATAAGGAAACATTCTCAAGTATATTATTGTGGGAGAACTTTTAATATAGGAGATTGTACCATTATGTCACTGTTGGAGAAAACGAAAATGGGATGAAAAGATTTCAATTCTTTATTTTGGTAATGTAACGCTTAGCGTAGATACCTTCAAATAAATCACCTAGATCTCGATTAGAGGTTTGAATACATCCGTAAAAGCAAATAAAGAAAGAACAAGTGGATTTTAGTTAAGCAGGGGTTTTCACATTCCAACCCTCTTTTCCCCTTGTGGCCTCAGATAGCAAACAAAAGTGCTTTTGTAGTTCCTATCCTTTCAATAGGCTTTTTAAATGTTTAAAAACCTTGAGGCAGACTAGTAATTTTAGATGGTGGCAAAAGTTATATGTAGTCGTTAGAAGACAAAATTTACTGTAAAGGTGGGTAGTGGGGCTAGAGAGTGTTATGAAATGAAACCCCCCCTTTTAAGGTGACAAAAACACTCATGCTTTCGAACTCTAATCCCCATGAAAGCCGTTGAGCCTGTTTGCGTAGCAAAATCTTAACCAGAAATTCTTTTGCTTACTACCACCACTTAAGACTAAACCTGTTTGTAATGTCAGTTTAGCACTGGTGCAGAGTGCAGTTGTAAAACGCAAAGAGTAAGAATACATTAGAGATTTGGGCGAGAAATCACGAATGCTTTTGTGGAAGAAAGTGTAACATGAGTTTTCCATTGAAATCTCGATTAACAATCCATTGGGAGTAGTTTCAGACCAAAACTAAAATTCAGTGCTTCAATCCACTATAAATGGATTATAATGTGTTACCACTTTCTAATAAAACCAATTTACCCATGTAACTTCCTAAGCCAATAAATTCTGCACGCACAGGCCGAGTTTCTATAGACTAGTCGACATTAAATGAAGCTCTTCTGTTTGGCCGGATCATTGTATGTTTTATCTTTATGGAACAATTTTGAGTCTCAGTCGAATTGAAACTTTACCTAAATGCGAATGACAGATGGGGGCATAGCTAAGTATTTTACCTTCATATCATTCACCTAGTCAAAGACATTGGGAGAAAATTCTTAGCTAAAGATATGTAGTTAGTTAGTGTGCAACCTTTTATTCTACATATTGCTAGACAAATGGTATTCGGTTGTTATCGATGTACAAAAACCTAAATATAAGTCCCTACATATCATCTTTTTAGGTACAAAGATATAAAACTCGACATTTTGAGTCCCCCGATAAATGTAGGATATACCCGGTACAGATTCATAATGCCATGGGGTTGCCTTTCAGACCTATCTTATATGCTCGTATGTTTATTCAACCATTGTCCGTATTTGTCGGCACACTGGTTCAATCATTCGTCCGTGTTTATTGTAGTAAAAAGGAAAGCTTCATCGAACATCACATCGTGGTAATAAGCGTGCTATGAGACAAGTATGAAATAAATACATTGCACCTTAGTATTAATAAATATGCTTTTGGAATACAAGGGATTTAACGTGATCTCGTAGAATTTGACGTTATGTTACGTGTTAGTTTGTCAGATGTATAGGAAAATCCTTTCATTAAGTAATATTAAATCAAGTATAACGAATGTTTCTTTACGAGAGTATATGGAATAGTTATAGCTGAAACGTATAATGCCCGATTGAGCTAAAATACCCGGACGTCCTCACAGAATCATTTGATGATCCGACCGAACGCATTAATTTCACCCGCTTCCTCCTCTAATAAAATGTCCTCGGTCTTCACTATTCATCACTGTTGACTTTAACTGTTGTGTACTTACCTATATCTACTCCCGACATTGTGTATTAGTAATCTAATGATACCACCACCACACAGTCATCCTCATCACTACCAAGCTAATTCCGTCGTTCCGTTTTTCATTTATTCTCCATGACACGATGAAATGGTGCCAATGTCATTTGCCATCTTTATGTTTGGTAACGACGCGAAGAGACATGGAATTCATACTGTTAAGATATTATTACGTAGTCTTTGTCCCTTGCAAAAGCTTGTTGTGGAGGAGTTTGTTCTGAAAGTGCAAATTGAAAAAGGATCAGAAGAGTACGTGCGTTTGACATTCAAAATATCTTAAGACCAAAATCACTCGACACGATAAATGAAATGATGGAGAAGATGGTAATGACATAGTTCTTTCGTCGTTTTACTTGAATTAATTAACTTTTTCTGATTGCTTAGAAACCCTTACTCCACATTTACATAGTCATTAACCCAAGCTAGTTATATATTCTACTGAATACTCTAAAAGTTCTAATATTGCTTGAAAAAATAAATCATTTAAATTACGTTACAGAGTCTGCAATCATATCTAAGAGACAGACTTGAATTTAAAAATATAATACACCGTTATATATGCTGTAGCTTGGATAGGTTTTTTTTCGATTTAACCGTCCTATAGATTAACCCTTTTTACCCTCTTTGCGTGCATATGCAACATTTATCTTGAGAATAATGTACACCCGGTAGGTAATCCGGATTCGGATTCTGATAATTCAGTCAAAAGAAAAAACCAGTTTGTTGTTCTTCCTTATAACCGATTGTCTATCAGGCACCTTTATAAAGCATCAAAGCACCACCGACTTATTACTTCACTTGGTCAAAAAATGAGTATCAATTTTTTTATCTCTTGCATTAAAACTCGCAGCTGCTCCTCTGTCGAATATGGGTCCTACTGGTATCAAAGAATAAAACTCCGATTAAACCCGTTAGTGTAGTATACACATTAACTATCCCTGCCTGCCTGCTTTATTATATTCGAATATGAATTATATTCTAAATGAGCTGGAAAGAAGGGTGACAGTTTATGATTTTTATGCGTGAAGATATTTTAAAACGGGCTCTTTACAATTGTGCACGATAAGGGAATTCTCTATCTCTGCTTGAGAATATTTCATAAATAGTTTACATTACGTAAAATTTAAGGGGTCTCCCAACCTAATGGTTTTTAATTCTAAACTCATTTTTAAGGGTACATGTTTCACGTTCCTCTTCAACTACTGCACTGGTGGTATGATGTAAGGGTATTGCTCTCGCTGAATCAGCAGAAGTAGGCAGGTGAGAGTTTGTACTTTAAAAAGTGCCCTATTCACGAGTGGATGAAAGTTGCTCAAGAATAAATGAATTAATTAATAAAAATGTATATGACCAAATGTCAGATAAGTAATAGGTATCGTGCCAGATTATAAATTATTTGTTGCTAGGCCAGTAGTACAAATGGGGTTGCTTCATGGGTTTTTAATTGATTAGATACATAGTTTTCAGTGTTTGTTGTTGTTTACTGCTGAAACTTGTTTTTATTTTCTGGATTGACAAAATTTTACCCTAGTTTAAAATGGAATTTATTTTATTCTATAATACATAATTGTGAAACAAAAGAATAGTTTAATCACTACTCTATCAATTACAATGCGTCTAATTTATTTCAATTAGTTGTTGTTTCATAATTTATAAGTTTTTTTTCTTATAGTGCAAATATTCTAAAAAAATTGCAAAGCTATTTATTTATTACGACAATTGTATTGTATTGCATAAGTTTTATTAAGATTGTAACTGGTACAGAGCAACATGGATATTCTTCCAAAACTAGAAAGTGAAATCATTTTAGATATTTTATGTAATCATTAGAATCGAATATGATCCGAAGTTAGTGACAAGATCGCAAAAAGTTTTATTTTCCTGAAGAGACAAATACTTGCGTGGGCTGAATGAAAGGAAACATAAAAAAGAATACCAAGTAAAAGTTATTAAATATTAAGCTTGTTTTTTACTTCTCATCGCGTTTTGCGGTTGGTTACTCTTTCCGGCTAGAATTTTAGTAATACAACTGAAGGAAAAAATTAGGCTTTGTTGAGTAGGGACTGGAGCGGAGAGTGAAACTCCATTTTTATCATGAAATATGAATGTCTATTGAATTCAATGTGCTTGTCTATCAGATACTTTTTATACGCCTTTGCAGATAGTTAGTAGAAAGTGTGTGGTAGAAATCGTGTAGGATTGAGTGTCTTTATGTGGAATGAGTTGAATGAAGCCTTGTCATTTCTGTGGAAAAACCTGTGAAACCCGGCTGGAGATGATTTGCTTCCTAAGAAAGGGTCACTAGGTACGATGGCCCTCTAGTTACGACATATTTTATATTTTTAATGCATTTACAAGCTAATGTCAGATGCTTTAAATTAAATTGGGTAGTAGGGCTTATCTATTTTTTGTAATGTAACTTTCTGCCAGTCTTTACTCACACATTAATCGATCCAAAAGCGTTTCAAGGTAAACAACTTTCCCTTTCGTTTTCTACTCTACTTAGACTTCAATGTTTGCCCGTTTATGAAAAATGAAGCGTTTAAATAAATAAGCTTTCAAATTTTGCCTTACCTTGAAGTTTGGCTCGATGATTGAAATTTTTTTGCTCAATTTTAGCACGTTTTTGAAGTAAATTTGAAAGCTAGCTTGAATTGACCAATCAGAAATATTTACAAGATCAAGGCTAAGATACCTTGAAGGAAATGAAATGCTTTTTGATAAAATAAAACTACCCAGGTGTTAAACTCCTTAAAAATGAGAAAAACTCTATTCCCTTGGGGACAAGTGTACGTTTTTCATCAAAGTATGGAATTTTGCAGAGATGTCTTGAAACGTATATGTCTAGAAATGGGATGAAATGGTTGAAGGAGCAGCTGCGGGTTGTAACCAAAGTACTCAAAGATATTACTCGTTACTGTGAAGGCACATGAGACACAATAAACTTACCATGCTAAAGCCTTCATACATTTTATATAAAATTGTTACATCTTCTTATATATTTCAAAGAAATAGGTAGAGCTGTCATGGATGAAAATGTCTACAGAGAGCATTACATAGATTCTATAAGTAGATAGAAGATGGATTAACAAGGATATCATAACATATTGTTTCACCAAAATGTCATGTTTACAGATGTTGAAACAGTATTTTGCTAAAACCTATTGGCCAATTTAGTAGCAAGGGAAAAGTGAGACAAAGTTGAAGGACCAGTTAGTTGCATAAAAATCGTAAACCTTTTGGCGAGCTTGATATTAAGCTTTCATCATGCCCTTTGGAATCCCTCGCCACTTTTTACCCTTTACAAATTCTAATAATCTGTGCACCTAGCCCTGTACAAAGAACTTGTTTTCCTATTTTATTTAAATACTGTGAATAAAAAATTAATCTACGCTACTTTATTTAATCGTTCTATGACCTTAAAATTTTAAATTTAGCAAGAAGTTAAATTTCGATTTTTATAACGTGCTTAACCAATAAGACATATATTGAAGCGTTCGAATTCAAAAACTAATCCCACTCGCAAATATTCACTCCATGAAGTGCGTATCGTTCAGATTTTAATATATATTTCACAAAGAAAGGTACTTCTATCCGTCTCATCTTTTTTAAATCATGTTTAGTCTAAGCACATCTTCAGACCAGTAATACTAGACGACTCTTCACTCTTTAATAATAATACAGTGGATGGAAAAAAAATCTCCTTTTTCCAAATTCGAAATAAAACTCTATTTTATTATTACGATGTGGGTAAAAAGGAAAGAGATTATTTCCACCAGAGAGGTATCTCTAAGGTTTCTAAAGCAAAGCTGGGATTTTATTGTAATAATAATAATAAAAAATAAGAATATGTAATGCAATATCGTACATAGTAAATCGTGTTTTTATTGAAACATGATGCAAGTGTGTAGATTCGGTTAGGTTAAATTTAATATTTGATTGAATTGACTTTCTTCATAGGTGGATGCGCACATCACAAGTATCATTATTATCTAGGGAAAAAATCTTCGTGATTTGATCATTTCATTCCGGAATATTTCTCTACTCTAGTTTGAATGATGTTGGATCAGTAGCAATAATAATAGTAATACTCGTAATACATAATCAAGTTATCAAATAAATTATTCACCAGAGGCAGTGTCACCTCCTTCATCTGCATCATTTCTTATCAATACATAATCTCTGCGGGACTGATTTTGAATCTACTTGACTTCACTTCATATTTTTATTGCTTATATGTTATACAAGCAAGGACCAGGGCTTACATTATGCCTTGAACTAATCTAATCTGAAAAAAATCCAATTTCGAAGTCTTGGGTGAAAACATTTTCAATCATGCTATTCCAAATGGCAAAGGTGAAAATTGAAGTACTTTCAAACTGTTCATGGCTACCTTTATAATCTTCCTTCAAACACTATTTGTAAAAGGCGTTAGAATATCTTAAGCTAATTAAGCTTAAAATGCCTAAGAAATAAGAAATCTCCAATATTGAAAAGTAAAACTGTCCATGCACGTTTATTTCCATTGAAAGATTTAATCATTTATGCCGACCTTTTATATACAAAAGGTAAGATTAAAAATAGTAAAATCCTCCATACTTACATCCTTCGATAGCATCCCTTTGTTCATACCACCTATGTCAAGCATTATTCTTTCCATCTATCTTTATAGACATCTATTTGTTATTAATCTTGTTGACCCTTAGATAACCAAGCTTGAGGATCATATCACTATCACTTCATCATATCATGCCTAACCTCACTGGTTAGATAACAACTACGTTAAAATTGAAGTTGAGGAAGGATACTGGGCACAAAGAGGAAAAGAAAGGGAAGAGTTTGTTATTAGTCTATAGTATCTCTAGATCACAATTGTACCCGGGTATCTTTCCATCTCCCTGAGTATCTTATCTATCTTTGTCATTGAACAACAAAGGCAAAGAATCCCATTTAGATAGAACGTAGTAGAACTGATGTGTCATATCATTGCAAATCGAGACCTTAGACTTACATATAGTTAATTGGTAAACCCTGGGATGAGGTTGAGTCTCTTGAATATATATTATTTGCTCACTGAACCTTGGTAAGTCTGTGTTGGTATGTTAAGCAACTTTTACTTCATCTGGGGGATGAGAAACATAAAGGCCTTACTATGTATTCCCATCCTATTCCCCATCCATGTCATTCTCCCTAGTGTATATCTAAAAGGGTGTGGGTATTATCCAACTGAATGAGAGAGTTGGATAGATGACGATTAAATTAATCGATAGGATACAATACAACACAAGAGAATTAAAGATCCTCAGTAAACACTACTAGCTAGCTCTGACAGTCCATCTTTGTTCTACCATACCAATATATCTACTACTTATCACGACTAATAAACTTCTATACCCTTCAAATCTTGAGGAGACTTATATTCCATGGAGTATAGTAGATCAGTGTATTTCAGAAATCGCATGGGCACTTAATTCTCAAGTGTTTGATGAGGATGATGAGAACGAGGAGCTTATTGTCGGTTCATTTCCTCAAGTACGGAAATTTCATTGGAAGAAAGCTTCTTTCTCCGAGTGCCACTGCCATCATCATCATCACCACCAATACATAATTCCACACTAGGACACGAGTATACAATAGGATAATGCAATGATACGAGTGTAGTAAATATTCTATGCATAGCAGATACATTTCCTAAAACACAACAATACAAGCTTCACAGTCTTTTCTTTAGTTTGATAATATTTGCGGCTTTCTATTTCAGGGAACCAAAGGATCTCATTTTAGTTCACCTATTTGGGCTATTTTGTTTTTGTCTCAAAGAGTCTTGATCCTCGTTTTTCCCCCAACCAATTTCTTTTGGCTTTCCAATAAACATTGAATGAAATTTGAGGACGAAGATCGTTGGTGTAAGTGGTGAGTAGTAGTAGCACATTGGATTCTAAATTTGTTTGGCAAGGCTTAGGTATATTATTATTTTGTAAATGGTCGATAATGGTTTGTGAAAGTTGTTGTTCCAAGAATACAATAACAATAAATGGGATCACACTACAAGTACTTGATACAAAAAAGGGAGGATTTTCATATGTAAAGTTTTACATCCTCTTTTAAATTGATTGTGTAAATGCGTAGATGGGCAAAAGACCACCAGCTTTCATGTAGGCTCCTTCGCAGTTACGTGATAATGTGGATTAGATTCCAACTTGCTTCATTAAAATTGAAAAATTATACCTATTATTAATGAGTTGGAAAACATTTGGTATCTTTACAAGGGTTTAAGTTTCTTTTTGTTTGACACACATAAGTGTGGAAATATTTTCTTTCCGGTTCTTAAAATAGAAGAATATTATAATAATTGAATTTTTGATAAAAGATCCAACACTATCATATTACTTTGGTTAATATGTCATTTTGAAACTTGTTTGTTTCTTTTCTGCCTCCTCATTATTTTTATTGGGTTGAATTGTTAAAAGCTTTTACGAGATCAAGTAAGCGTACAACAAATTGTTATTTGGTACTCAACAACGCTCATAATATTACTACATGAAATGAAAGAAAATAACACTTTCTATATTTAATGTAAAATATATGAGAAGATGATCTTAATATAAATGTGTTTACGACTTTTTAAGACGTATTTTCATTGTGTTTTCTAATGGAAATAAAAATCAGGAGAGAAACATAATTCCTTTTTTATTATGATGTGACATAATACTCTAAAAGATACAAAAGGCTATTGTTAGTACCTAACTCACATGCTCAATATAATATAAAATGTTCAATATATTATTTTAATCTCCAGTGTTGCACCCATGCCTTACGATACGGTATGTATAATGGGCATTGGGCACGTGCACAACGCGTTGAATTTCACATCTGAACGGTTTTATTGAAAGCAGTAGAAACCTTACATCTCAACTTTACTTTCTCATTTGCAATAAAATTTTAAGTGATCATTCATAGGAAAAGAAGTTAAAAACGGAAGTAGTGTCCCATAACGGTTTGTATGCTTTTCTGTTTTAGTAGTTAATCTTTTTAACTGTAATCAAATGCTTTTGAATGGTGTCATTCGGCAATCGAATCTATCTGCAACTAAAGTGGCTTTTTAAATACCTGTATATAAATATACCCTAGAAAAAGGCAATTTAATGGATGACAGATAAACAAAAAAAATCATTTTGTAAATTGAAATTGTATGATTTTAATGCTGAAACTTCAAAATATTTTGTATATTCACGGAAATTTCTTTCTATTTATTAGACTTGCTGTCAATTTTGCAAAGTTTGAAGTTCTGAAAGTTTTTTTTGCGAGGTTTTAAGAAACCCTTGAATGTCTTACTAAATTCGCATTTGTTTTAAAAACATTTTAACAGAAGAGTTTTTCTGTCTCTGGGGAAAGTGTATGTTTTAAACAAATAAGTAGGTTAATTTAAATTTAGGTTGATTCTGAGATCATTTATTAAAGCACGCACAATAAAGTCAGCTACAAAAACCTTTCTATTAAATTTTTTGTTTGGTATTTGGAGCTCATTGAAGACTTAAACCTTTGTAGTTTTGTATACTCGTAGCGTATTTGTTATTTCATTATTATTATTATTTTATTTATTCCCTTGCCTAAGATAGGTTTGTTATGTTTTACAAGATGGCAATCCATAAATGTAATTATATAAATTGTAAAAATAATTATAATTGGTACAATAAGGATAATTAAAATTTAGGCAGTTACATGTAAGTAGTATTCCAATTATTCATGAATAAATCAATAGTATATGAATGTGTCCTTGCATATAAAGTATACCTTATTCAAGCTATTAGAAATGAATACAGACACTTTTATATATAAAAAAAGCCCAATCTCTTAAAAGTTCTGTGTGTATATTATTATTTCCTTTCAATTTGTTCCCATTGTTTTTGCATAACTGAAGTCGAGAATTCATTCCTTCTTTCGGAAATCAAATAAATCTCTTATTTTTGCCTTTTCCTCTAAACATTTCATTTGACTAAATTCAAGTAGCAATTTCAACAGCTCAATCATTTCTGTTGGTTTAAATCATAATAAATGACGAAGAGATTAAAAAATTGGTAGGTGAAAGTGGTTTTGATGAAAAAGCTTATAAGTAAAATAGAAGAATCTCTGGAACAAATTTCCAATCCTCTTTCCCTTTTCCTCGGTGATTTGTTTTTCCTTTTCTCCGTTGTGTTGGCTTTTTGAGAAAGGCTGATAGATTGATGGCTTGTTTGGTCTTCGGTTTGGCCTACGAGATTAAAAAACTAATTTACCTAATGGAAAGATTCACCACCACCATCACTGTCAGTAAGCCAAAGTAAACATATTGCTGGTGTTAATGTTGCTATGTTAAATGTTACCTAAACCCTCAATTCATGTCATAGTCATCATTCCAATACACACAAAATAGCTACAGGATTGCTTTTGGAAACAAATTATATCATTGCAATCTGATTCAGTAAATACCCTCCGGACATATCTGTCATACTTTATTTTTTTTTACTTGAAGGCATTTAATTTCCAGGCGTTTTCTGCTTAATACAAATTATTAAAAACCTTTTTGCAAATTTTTCCTTCGGGGGAGGATGTAAGTTATAAAATGCTTTCATTTTCTTAAGTAGTTTTAACTGTCTAGACTATACTGATCCGGAAACTTCAACATTTCAAGATTATTTTAGTCCTAAAATACTATTATTAAAACTTAAATCCAAAGGGCTGAATAAAATCTTACTTACATTTTCAGTTTTATTTTTCAATTAGGCATTCAGTGATTTGAGGCCTTTGAAAGTATAATGTCGGCATCATTACATGCTTCGTATAAACGGTTACATGGAAAACTAGCATTGCTCATTGTACACACGAATGGAAATTGATTTTGTAGCAATTAAATATCAGGTTATATCCTACAGTACAATCAAATACAAACCCTAGAAATTCCATTTTGGATTAAACTGAAGTAAAACGTGTTGTAAGAGACTCACAGACTACAAAATGTTGACTTGGAAGGCCAAAAGGAAATTAAAAATGGACATCTAGTTACATAATATAATATTTATAGTAGCGGATTATTATAGGATTATTAGTATCTTTTATAAGAAAAGACACATCTAACAAGAAAAGGAAATTGGAGGGTAATTTGCAATAATTCCTGAAAATGCGTGCTTGCTTATAATAATCGTTACTTATTATTACATTATTAGTGGTGGTCAATAATAAATTGAAAAGTCGTTCTAATTGTGAGCCCACGTCTATAAAATTTCTCCTCATTTTATACGTTAGGACATAAATGTCTTCCCTTTTTGTCTGATTATGATTACTGATTACCTATTATGTGACTTAAAGACATACCGTATGGAATATATGACGAATTCTCATATGAAATACTTCCTACTGATCATAATTTTATGTTACTTCCGAGAAATAAGCATTATTGTCATTTTATGTCATATAATTCAGTTTGCTTATGAAACTATAAATATAAGCTGTAAAATAGTTGTCAAAAATATAAAAAATAGGAAACATCAACTGTCAAAATAGGATTTGGGAGTTTGCTTATTCCTCCTTGTTTTATGAAAGGTTATCACCACTATCACATCCACTAATGCTTTATGCAGTGCATTAGCTAAAGATAAACTTTAAAAGCACACACAATACAACACGTATCTCTCTATCCATTTGTGTATCTTAAAACAAGTGTTATATTATAGCAATTTTAGTACATTCTATATACCAGAAATAAGAGTATTCTATTACCCCACTGAGTATTCGAGATATAGGTTGGGACCTACTTACCTTGCAAAGGTCAAAAGTTTTACTGGCACGGCACGTCATGTCATAATAATAATAATAATAATAATAATAATAACCTCATATGTGTAGTAAGTAGCAACTGACATGTTAAATGATAAGTCTGTCACAAATAAAAAATGGAAAAGAGTGTTTGTGCTTTTAGAAGCCGAGCAAGTAAGCAGCTCAGTAATACCGTGAAAATAGAATGAAATGTGAGAGTAGGAAAGAACAAAGTCCTTTTTATATTTAAAAAAGGCATTTAGAGTATAAGGCAAATGCAAAGAGTTCAGAGATGCTTCATTAACTAAATATGGGCTGTATGTAAGATGTAAGATGAGTTATCTTTGAATTGAGCTATGCAAACTCATAAACCGAGAGTTTTGGAACTTAATTTTTATTCGTTTCAAGTTGCGTTTATTAAAGAAGGCTTATTAGTAGTAGTAGTATACGTAAGATCAAAGAGTATTCTAGTAGTTGAGTAGTTGGAGTTTGTTCATTAAGATTTTGTAAGAGTAATTAATTTCCTTGAGTTTTGCATTAATATTTTCACTTTTCTTTTGAGAATTTATTAATCCAAATTAATAACGTTTCCCCATGACACAGTCACTCTCAGTCACAGATTTTGAAAGTGGGATTAGCTTTCATACTAATGTAACCTAAGCATGGATTAACCTCCTCTTGCAATATTACATTTAGGATTTAAAACCTCTCTCTCTCTCTCTTGTTGATCTGATCACTCGGAAATATCGAAGAGAAGCATCGTGTAGAGAAATAAATCAAACAACATTTTGCATGCATACCCTGTATTAAAAAAAAGGTTAATATTTCAGTTAGGGATTTTAAGCTGGTATTAGTTGGTGCTAGTAAACAAATAGAGTGGATATAGGATAAAAAAGAAGTATTTATTTCACCATGGATTTCATGGCTCGGATGGTGGCAGAAAATGTGAGTTGGAATGAGCTGTCTTGGTGATCTGTGTCCCTGCCAATTTCTTGAATGCTCATCTCCCACATTCTTAATGCATTCCGACGACACGATAACTAAAATCCGTGCATACATTATACTTAAACTTCCCATGATAATGTTATTACTACAGAAGAAGACTAGGATTATCTAAGATAGAACTCTTCATTGTTATAGATTGTAATGGAAGAAGAAGTACTAAATGAGAGTTCACATTTTAAATTTTACATGCATTAGAAATCTCTCTTTAAGCCATTCTTACATGATCTTTTGTCTTTTTAAATCGGTTCCATTTCACATCCCTGTGGTTTGGCTCAATTCCTGAATTTTTATCTGTTGTGTACAATAATAATAATGTGCAATATAATATTATTACCATGCAATATCCTTTCTTAAGAGAGATATTAGTTTGTATAGTAGTAGTAAACAAAGGAGAAGGAAAGGCTAAGACCTGTGTTGGTTGGTGCAGAAAATAATTATTATATTACAAAAAATACTAATAATAATGATGACATTGATTGTCATTGTGCTACTGGTTCTAATTCTAATCCGTATCTCTGTCTGATCTTATGGGTTTAAGTTCTTGTAACTCTTACTGTGTAAGATCAACTAGAGCAGATCACATCACATCAAAGTCACAGTTAAGCACAGTCCACATAAGTCAAGTGAGGCAGGCAAAATGTCAAGAAAGGAGCAAGTAGAGCTCCAATTTATTGCAGGAGACTAAGGAGTTAGTTATATCTTATCTTCCTTCTGTCGTCTTGTAAAAGTGCCTTCAACTTGAATTTTTACTTTGGAGTGTTAAATAAACAAGGAGAGATAGCAATTAACAGGGTAATTATGAAAGATAGATAGATTTTATATTCAATTGGATACAACACGTGTAGTTTTCCAGGAAAACTGTTCGATAGAGATGAATAAGGATGGGGCTATCAAATATGAATGATGTGGTGTTTCTTATATTACCTTTAAACCAATTATCCCGAGATGTGTGCTATTCCCAGAGGATTAATTTTATCTTCTATGGTTAATACTCCTCTCTACTCAGCTCTAACAGGAGAAGTTATCTCTATTGTGTTCTTTCAGTAATGGGTACCGTAAAACTCGAATTAGAATCCTTTAAGATTTGTTTTTTGTAACAAGTCGCGAGCCATGGAGAGATAGGGGAGTTATTTAGGGGGATTATAATGCGGGGGGGGAGGTCTATTCGAGTTTTACGGTAGTATTTCTCAGAGTCTAATTATTTCAAGCCTTTTCACACTCCATCTGAAGATAAGCACTTTTTACATTAACTCTCAACTCCACTAACTCAACTTGTACGTTTACAAAACAAATCTTGCTTGATATATTTCATGGAAGAGCATATTATGTATTGGGATAAATTTTCATCTAGCATGTATTAGATTACTAAAGAAATACCTGGAAGAAAATCTAGTTTGTTTTAAGTGTTAATTAAGGACGTTGGATTTCAAGGTATTACTTTGGTTTACATAAGTGGGATTATGCACAGCCAAGGGCTAAGTGCTTTGTCAGCTAGGATTAGCAATGGCTTAGAACATTGATTAACTAAAAAGCAAAAAATCTGACTCAAGTGTTATCTTAGGTAAGTCATAATCTGATTTAGAAGGAAAAACAGTTTTGAGTACCTAGCTATATATTTTATGAGAGAAGGTGGTTGCTTTACTCTTATGGGTGCTTTCTCTTCTTAAGATTGCAATAAATGAGGTAACTTAAGAGGTGAGAGATGAGTGATGGAATGGAATGTGGCAGTTTTTTTGACGAAAGTTCAATCTCTATTTTATGACGCGGCACACGCATCTCCTGTCTAATCCAGTCTCACTCTCTCTCTCTCTTAGTAGTAAGTATCTCCAGGAGTCTTGAGAGCAGAGTGAGAGAAGCTTTTCTCAAAAGTGTTGATCACTTTGAAGCAAGGAAGAGAGAAAGAGAGACTTTAGATCTGATGAATTTTTTGGCAAAGTGGGTATTGAAATGGAATGATGATTGATGGGCTGGTTGGCTTAAAGATTTGCGTCAAAATTCTATACTACGTAGTGTGGATATTAATGGTTCAACGACGACGACCACCACCAACCGCAAACTACTTCCGAATTAGCTAATGAATGGATGGATCTTTGACAAATTTTTAATGCACCCATTAAAAAATGAAAATCGTGGCAGTCTTGCTTTTCTATATAGTAAGAGGCTGGTGTGAGTTAAATGCATCGTAATTGGAGAAAGTGCTATTTGCTTTAAATCTTCATAAAAAGGTGGCTACTTATCAGGCAATCTTTCTAAGTAAAGGATGAAACGAAAAAATCTACCTTTAGTTATAGTGTGATACATATTTCGTCTGTGTATAGATAGAACTTTCATATTTTCATTCGTCTCATCTTCTAAGAAAGATAAAATTATGTTAAAGAGCTCCTAGGAATAAATTCTTCTTAAAATGCTACCGTTTGATAGGAACACCGGGAGAAAATTATAGGATGAGTAAATCCCATGCTACATACCGGAAAAGAAAACCCCCCTTTTCCCGGTTGATACACAGGACCATTTCAATAAAAGGATTATTAGTATATTCTCGAGATCCATCGCATCCATTATAAGTAGCGGAACAGAATCCTCGTGGCAGTGGTGGTATGTTTAGTTTTGGTCCATCTCTCCCTTGTCGGTACAGCAAACTTTCTCATGTTGAATACGTGGAAAACTACATGGAAACCAATTGCATTAGAAGGAAATTTGAGCTCAAGTCAAAAAATATTAAATGGGAAGATACCCACACTACCCGCATTTTCATAATATCATTCAGCTGTATCTTTCTACCACCATACGTGCAGAAACCAACTTGCCGTTCTTGGCTTGTATGAGTTGTAATATTAACTTTGGAGTATTTTCCTCAGCTAATATTATACATTAATACGAAGCATATTACATTAGGTGTGCTGGTATTAGGTTATGGAAGTTTGTCTTAAGATATCCGAATGGAAGTAGAAGTGGAAGGAGTCTAAAATGTGGTACTATGTTCTACACATGTATTATATGATATTATGTTTATGAAATAAATGAAATTTTGGTAGTACGTAAGCTTTTGGAGTAGAAAACCACCACTACCAGCAAAAGCTAGGAGGCTAGAACTGAAAAGTTAGAATAGCTGTAAGGACTTCTTATTATACAATTCTCTCCTTAGATTTAACTCTCTTTGGCTATAAAGTAAGAATGATCTTTAGAAATATTATAAAAACCAAGTGCACTGCTACTTACTCACTGGTGGTATGTCCCTATAGCTTTGTACATATCTTCATCATAAGTAACATCGGCACTGTGCAAGTATTAAAGATACGAGAAAATGAAATGAATGTGTCTAGATGGGTAGAGTTTGGGTTGACTAGGGTGCTATGCTGCCGGGAAAGGAAAGTAAGGTTGAGAAGTGGTAGTGTGTGTGCTATGTAGCGTTGATCCAACGTTCCAATTCAACTGTGTCGTAGTCAGTGAGGTAGTAGTTGGTTAAGAGCGTTGGTTTAAGTAAGGGAAGTAGGGATTCGGGGAAAGACAGAAAGTGAAGCGAAAGAGTGAGAGAGAGGAGGGCCTTCGGGTTTCGGTTTCCTCCGAGAAATCTCTTGGAAGGAAGTGAGCAAGTGCAGTGTGTTGACTATATAAATTTCGGTATTTTTGCTCCTTCTTCCTAACTTCCTTGCCTAACGTAAGGTACTAACTACTCTCGTGTACTTTGAAAACGTACATACGATAGAACTGCTTTGCCTGGTTTGCTTGAATATAATATTCTGTTTGATATGAGATGGTGCAGGCAGGGATGATGATGGAATTGGAATGGATGAGACTCCGAGAAACCGGCGAGGTTGCACTCAGTAGTGAAAAGTCTCTGGTGCTGTTTGTTGTTATCATCTCTGTGTGCAACTTCTGCATCATTTTTTCTTATTCGGTCCAAAAAGTTTTCTTCAACCGTCTCCTACTTTCTACTTGTCTCACTTCTCTTCTACTTATCTACATTATTATTACAATACTTTTTCCAACTAGTAAATAATAATCATTATCATCTGTTATACTTATTAGTACTTTTAATACTTGTTCTCATCATCACACTTTCAGTTAGTCCCACATTTCCCACTGTCGGCTCTCGGTCATTTCTCTACCAGTGATAGTCTCAAGATCACTGAAACAGAGAGAAAGAGTCTCACACACACCACCAACCATACACAGTCAGTCTCAATTCTTAACTCAACCGTTGTGTAGGAAGTCAAATGCCCGGCATCGGTACTTTTCCTACTATTCCTAGACCGTTCCTTCTACCGGCTATATTACCCGAGTACACTTAAAATAGTCAAGTCTTTCTTACTTTATATTTTATAAGTGCTCTGTCATTCAGTCTCTCTTCTCATTCATTCCGTAGCCACTGACAAGAAGGGAAATACCTACAAGAAAATCAAGTATATTCTCCTACATTCAAACTTCATAGATAGAAGACCAAGTCAAACTCTGAAATTATCTTCATACTTGAAAAATGAAAGTGTGCTGAAAGTCTTCTTTAGATTCAGTCTTTTTTAAATCAAAACAAAAAAACCATACCCATCATCAGCACCAGAGGGGAAACTTAGTCAAACCTTTAACTCTTGAGTCTTACGTATATGAGTATTTACGTAAAAATTAATTTACTATATTTAATGAAAAAATAACTTTTTTGACTCTTAAAAACTCAACCGTATGGTCTGACAAACATTAAATTCTACTTGATTGTCTTGTCTGTTAGTCACTAATTTCTTAATTATTTGAGCCGTGATAAGAGGATGGGAAAAGCGAATCTCATTATTAAAAAGAATACTGAAGAAACCACTTTTTCATTATCCGCATCCGCAGCACCAGCATCAGTATCTTCAAACGAATTCTTACAATTATCAGCACCCAGTGGTCATATTCACTTTACTCTGTTGGATGAACAAAATCTAACTGAATCTTGAGTATGGACCATTAATGATTTATATCATCTTTGATCATCATCATTATCAATCATAATAATTCATATACATTCTGTCACACGCATTATTACTTGGACTTAAATACTTAAAACTCAACCAGACCTTCTTCAGTATATTCCATTTTTGGTATTTACAATTTTAATACGAAAAACTAGTTGAGACTCAACAAAAGAACCTTTCTTACAAAAATACCTCAGAGTATTATGATTAGTTCTTACTGTCAAGAGGTTGTTACTCACTTTTCTGAGATTTATATGTACTCGAAACACGAGACAATTAACTGTTAAGTACTTGACAGTAACAAAACCGCACCGCCGGACGGACAACTCAAGTCGCCCCAGTCCATCCAATAATCTACTACTACTACTACATTTATAGATACATCATACAGAGCTCTATATATTCTGTATTAAATTCATACAAGATACAAAAAATATTTATACTTGATACTTTTACCCTGCCTATTTGAAAGTACAGTAAGGAGTTAGTACATTTATTGTTCGTTGTGTGATTCTTATAAAAGTGTCTCAAATTCCCGTGAGAAACAAAAGAGATACCTACTACTACTACTGTGCTAAACTTATTTAACTGTGCGTATTATCCAACTACGGTACAATACTACTACACTACTTCAAAATCTCCACCATCATCATTTAATTAATAAAAGGGATTTGGACCTTGAACTTGGTAAGGCAGCAAGGGTCTTTGTTAACTTGGTTTTATCCTCTCAACTCTGTTTATCTCATTGTCTCATCTTACTCTTGAACACTCAAAACCCACATTCAGCTTCTAGCTTCCTTTTCCCTTTAGTGTATGTATACAGCAAAGAGAAATGAAGAAAGATGTGGAATAGAATTATTAACGAAATAAATTCGCATTTTTATTTTATCACCCCTTTGTGATAGGTTTTGATGATTCAGTCTCAAACAGAATTGAAATTTTAAGAGTGAAACCGTTTTTATACATGTGTGTGTGAGTTGAGTGGATGTGTGAGATAAAGAGAGGAAAAGGCGATAAAGAAGGATATTGAACTTTTCTCCCTTTCTAAATGTATTTTATTCAGTTAGATATTTCAAGTTGTACTATTTTGATATGATCAATATTAAAAAATGTAAGAGTGAGTCAGGAAACAGATTCATATCTATCACAGACTGACGGCTAGAAGAATGACGAGGAAATAATGTGTAGAGAATAGAGTAGGAAGAAAAGAGAAAACCCTGAATTTATAAAGGGATTTTGCAGAATTAGAAGGTACAGTGGTGGTGGTAGAAACCGGTAAAAGGAAAAGTGTAGTGGTAGCTAGTAATAATAATAATAATGGGCTAACAATCTACTACTACAATGTATGAACTTAGTACTACTCCTAGTATATGTGTTAGTATTACTGCAAATACTTTATTCTATGCATACATTTAACACATAGATAGAGAAATAAGAGAAATAAAAATGGCATGACATTCATAAAAGTTTGAAGGTTGAAGGTAGCATGAGATAGGGTAGGGTGTATCAAATGCATGGCAAAAGGAAAAGGGAAAACTCTGGCGATGTTATGTCTGAATGTGCAAGTAAAGATCTTGTGAAAAGTTTCCCTACCCGGTCTCGGTCCTTAGACCGTTCGCGTCCGTTCGTTCCACTTTTATTTTATAGCTCTACATGAGCCTACGCTTTGGGTTCATACTTTTTTAAAGTAAAAGAGGAAAGACTGGGATTAATATATAGGAGGCTATTAGGAAGGCACACAAGGTCTAGGCTATTGTAAGAGGAGCTGTAATAATATTAACATTTTATATTGTGAGTTGGCCTGGGAGAGCAAAAAACTAAGGTTGTACATTAGGAGTTAGTAGTTGTGAGGGATGTAGCTTTGGACCCTTGGAAATGGGTGCCTGCCACTGCCTATGTTGACTATTACATAGTATTATGTATAATTTTGTATTATTATACACACTAGTTTAGTTTATTTAGGGAAATCAGTCAGCTCAGCAGAATTCGAATGGACCAGCGTAGATTCTCATCATGAATGCTTTTGAAAAGGAGTCTTTTTTGCCAAAATTTGTAATGATAATGCTTAAAGGACTTAGCAAGGGCTTGGAATTTTATTAACTAAAGGATTACTACAGAGTACATAAATAGGAGGAAAGTAAACTTTACCAGAATGTAAGTAGGTAAAAGTGTTATTATTTAAAAGGTACAGGTCTAATAATAAATTATGGGGCACTTTTATTCTTTGATTGTGATAGTGAGAAATCCGCCGTTTCATTATCTGAAGCCTTTCTTGTACATTTATTCATTGCACTTATAGAATTTTATATCATCGCGTAAAGTAATACCACTCGAACCGTTTCTATACATTTTACTTTGGTAATGCTAACTATTATAGAAAGAAAATGGAAAGTAAGTAGAGGGTCTTTTCCCTATATTTTAATGAATTACTATTTTTTAAGGAAGTTAACGTAAAAAAGCATCGAGTACTCTATAAGTACATTGGTATTGGAAAACTATTAGTAGGCACAAGAAATATTGTGCGTTTTTAAACGAAGGAAGCCCAATTATTATACGTTTTCAACACATTTTAACTAGTTTTCACGGTCAAACTTTGTAAAGAAAAATAGGAAATGTTTTCAGTTAAAAACTTTTCTATTTCCTAAGTAAAAATTTCAGAAAATTTAATATAATAGTTGTTAACTTGCAATCTAATAATAATATCATCATTAATTATCAAAATTAATATTTATTTGGCAAAATGTTTTCAAGGCAAAGTTCATTTTCAATCTCATCATCATCGGTGAAAAAAACATAATAATTTATACTTTTATAAACTAGTTAAAAAACTTTTTTTACTATAGCGTGTATAGTAAAGTCTGTAGGCCTGATAAACGGGTTTTTTCCCATTTGAACTGATGATGGCTACAAACTAGAGCATATTATTAGATATATATATACTAATAAAATAGTAAGTAAAAAGTGAATGAATGACACGAGTACAGAGCTCTGTGGTAAAAGGAAATTCATCCTGTTTAAAGGTTGGTCGATTTTCTGGAATCGTATCCACCGTAAAATACAAGATACCAGACATATTAAGGGCAAGTTGTGCACTTTCATTTTATTTAAGCAAGTTTCACAGGCACGTGTTCATTTTTAGAGTTTTAAAAGTGAGGAACTCGGATTCAACCAAAGGAAGAAGGATATCACATCTGTCGTCTTCATCAGCTGTTCCCAACCAGGCCAAAAGCTATAAAGGAACGATTATATCACTTCCATGTATATTATTTATTATTATCAGACACATACGTAAACCATACGTAATATCTTTTATAAAGATAACCCTCCCAGATATAGGTAGTAGATATGACCGCTGTTACAAGACGCACACATGGAACAGGAAGGAAACTAAAAGTAAAACATTGAAAAGTAGTAAAAGTAATAAAGGGTTCCCCTAATAAAACCCACTAGGGTATGACCTGGTCTAGTTGCCACTGGCTTTGGCGTGTAAGAATGCATGGCACGAGCCTCTTTTAATATTTTTACGAACAACAGGCATAAAAAATAATCCTTTGAAATGAAAAATAATTTTTTATCTAAGGGATATTTAGAGAGAGAGACACCCTTCAGACTTCAGATTGCAGTGGTGCCCATGTACACTGTACATGGCATACATGTTCAATTCATTTACTTTACTCAAGTTGAACAAACGGTCCACTTGATAGTGGTGCTAATAATACTGACTGGCTGAATATCACATTATCATCACGTATGATTTCAAAGATAGATACTTAGAGGTATATATTTAGTTAGGGACTTATAATGCCCGAGTTTGAAAAACCTCGTGAATTTTTCCCCTCCGACTTTACTTACTTATTCTACATGTATGAGGGAGAGTTGTACTCTGCATTTCATTGGCACCCACTGACTCACAATTATGATATGACCGAGAAAAAAAACTGTAATGTGAACGGAAGTATACTTCCATATAAGGTTGACATGTAGGCCTATATAAGTAGAAATAAGGGCATTGTACTACTGCATACTGTACTGGTTTAGAAAGCTGTAGAGATCGATGTAAAACTAATGAATGTCTGAAATGCATATTATAAACCACCACTACCAAATTACTACTATTGCATTGGTGAACTTGGAAAGTGTGGAGAAAAGCTACTACTACTGCTGTATTCATTCAAAATAAAAGTTTGATCAAGCTTAGCTTAAAGAATGAAACTTGTCCAGAATTTTAAAAAAAATCTATAGAATACAAGATTTAATATCCATTTGTTATACACATTGTGCATGTATAGTGTATTTTATACATTTATCTATATAAATATTATGAAATAAGCATTAGATAGTGTGTTTGGATGTATCAGTAACGATTCGGGGTAGACATGCACTTCCATTCGGTTTTTATATGAAAGCGTCCCTTGCATTTTGTTTAGATCGGGCAGTTAGTTATAAAACTGGAAGGGGATAAATGATACTGATGGTGGAGTGCTGAGTCCCTCCGGGTTTTTATTGTTTGACCGTTTTAGGATTGTTCATGAGTAAGCAAAACCCTAACTGACTAGGTACCCCTTGTTTTAATAATAATATTACTCCTAGGATTATTATTATTCCCAACATAACAGAGAAATACTATGAAGGGTAACTTAATAACCAGATGCCTTATTCTGAATTATCCGAATTCGTTCGATGTATAACGCAACACAACCCTCACGACCAATTCACCATCATCGGATCCCGATGTCAGATGAACAGGCTAGGCTTCCCCCTTTTCCTTCCTTCCTCTTCAGTTTAGTTTCGGATTTCGTTGGTTTCGTATTAATTCTTCAGTCTCTGTTGAGCTTTTCATTTTTGCCATTTTTGGTATTTCTCATTTAATTTTGCATATTTCTTTTAAACCCCGACGACAACATAATTGTGATTGCATTCTCAAAAGTGAAAATTTAAGGAAACTGCCTAGTCTATTTGTGTATCACGCATTCTCATCAGCAGTCAAATTTTTCTTGATTATTGGTTGTGTTTTCTATAGTGAGATCTAGTCCCTTCACTCATAGCTTTCATATCCATTTGATTTTTAACTTGAAGAATTTATTGTGTGCAATATATTTCTACGTTCGGGAACTTGATAGTAAGTTTTATTTATTTTTTAATCTACTCAAAAAATGTATGTAAAATTAAATTAATGAGCTAGCCTACTAGTCTAACATCATTGCTTTCAATATATTAGATTTTATTACTATACTCACAGTAACTTTATGCATCTCTTTGGTCTTCATTCGTCATAGTTTAGCTTATCAGACGTAGTGAAAAGTGAGTGTACCTTTAATGAAACTCATTTGAGAGTAAGAGGCTATTTAAGTGCTAATCAATCATGGTGAGATCATATATCGTAAGCAACTTTATAGAGGAGACTTCAGACTGAAAGTAAAAGTTAAGTAGACTTTTACTAGTATATAAAAGGGACATAGGCGCATTGCATAAGATAATATAATTTACTGAAAATATAGAGTATGCATTAGATCACGTAGAGAAAAGGATGAAGGTAGACTGAGACTATGAAAGCCGTCGTTGGTTTGGTTATTATACTGAAGGAAAGAGACAAAGTACAAAGGATAAGTGGGTACGATAGGGTGAGATGGAGTTAGATTTATCGAACTCATGAACATTAATCAGACCAGGGAAGAAGATCCCATAACCCAACAGGGTCTCGAATCTCTAAAGTCTCAACGAGATATTCTAACTTTTCTGTACCTGCACAACGCGGCTGGCCTCTCTAGTTTTACTCTACTAGACCCTATAGGCTTTTCAAAGGGAGACACACACTGACTGAGATTATATCATGATATTGGTATATTATTTAGTACTACTGATATTATCCCATGAGTCTGGTACTAAGTACCAAGGATGGTGTGTTTTAAGGAGATAAATGAGCCCATCTGGGTCTTCGATGAAGTAAAATAATCATACTATCTTTGCTCTTAATTTCAACTGACACTACCAACTACTACATGGCTACTTTTGAATTCATTTAAGATTACACTTAAGTAAGTTAAGAAGGAGTAGCATCTTTTCTCCGGACTTTAAACTTTCTCTCTGGGGCAAAGTAAAATTTAGCTAATTTTTAATGAAAAAGTATTAAGTAGGAAGTATATTATTATCCAGTAATGAGGGTCTAGTTGAAAAAAAGGGTTTTGTAGTAAGGAAACGGTAGATCGGGAATAGTTTCAGTGAATATATAACTTATTAACGGTTTGAGTGTAGGATAACGATGTAATACTGCCATGCATATTTGTTTTTAATGAAGAATTTACATGCTTGACTTTCTTTATTACTTTTAAAACCCCCTTCCCTGTAGTCTATTTTCTCCAAGATCACTCGCAAATGTTTTACAAAGATTAATTCTAATGAAATTCATGAAATTCAATATAAATCCTTAATAGTTTTTGAAACGCTGTGTAATTAAGTAAACATTCAAAATAGGCTGTTAGATACATCATCATTGATGTATTTAATTTTAATTACCTATAACGGAGTTTTGAATACTACTCCTTTAATTGCAGATTGTTTAATTGCAGTATCTAATATAACTACTATAATTAAATTCACGTTTTAAATACGTTTTAAATGTTAGTTTTACTTTGCTCCAACTTCCTTTAGGGTGTCTAATGAGCTTGGAATAAAGTTAAAATAAATAAGACAAATAAAAAGGCCGTTGATATTAAGGTATGAATCTACGTAGATATTCTACTTGTGTTCATATCTAGCTGGAGTCTCCAAATTTCCTTACAATAAGTCCCCCGTGACGAACTCTTAGCCCAAAAAGTAAGAAAAAAGGGATAGAATTTCTCCAATCTTTGTGAAAGTCAGAATTCCGTATGAGAATTTCAGTTCGAGACATGTACCTTATTGGTAAAAGTCATATAGAGAGTAGGTAAAAAAGTTAAAGGTAAATGCAATATCAAGCACTAAACCGAATTGAAGGTTAATGGTATAGATATCGAAATTCGAAAAGGGCTTTACTTTTGGGATGGGGTTTTTACCAAACGTTTGAATTTCAGAATTTCATTTGCATTAAACATCGTGGATGGATCCACCTTCAACAGAATTGTGATAAAATATAGCTTAATGCATATTTTTACTAACTTTTGTAGTAAAACAACAGACTTGTACATAGTTGTAAAAGTGTGGGTGGATAGGAAGACCAGTCTGTGTCTCAATCTTGGGTGTATCCATCCACTGTTTATTCCAACTCCAAGTAGAACTGTTACCCGTTTTTTAACAAAAAAACCTTGCTATGAACACACAAGAAATGTGAAAAATCATCAGAAGTTCAATGTTCAAGTAAGATTCTTTCCTTCCTTCCTCTTACAAACTGTTCAGTCAGGGTGCACAGTGGCAAAGTACTAAAATTGTCTTCCACAGCAAGAAAAGGAAGGAAAAGATTATCTCACGAAGATAAAAACCTCTCTTGAATTGAAGATACTCGACAGGATTATTTGACTCTCGAGTGTTGATCTTTTTGACTTTCCCCTTTCGAATATCTTATTAAATCTTAAAATCGGGCAATATCTTTCAATCCCGTAGAATTTTAATGATTATAGAAAAAATTGGCATGTTAGAAATAAATATTTATCAATCAGTCATCATATGATGTATCAATTGTAAATGATCACTCATAGTGATGCTGGTAAGTCGCATTTTAAAACCAGAGAACCCATAGCTGACTTGAGCTTTTGAGATTTCGTAAGAAAATATTTGAAGATTGTGAGTTTAGAGAAGAAAAAGGCTGAATGTTTTAGGTGGGTGTTCACACTTCATATCAGAGGATAGAATGTGAGGTTAAACTTACGTTAGAAGAGGACCCATTCACCAATGTTTAATAGGTATTTTATAGCTGTGTATGAACGTAGTAGAAGATACGATGTACTAACAAAGTAGGGAGTATTGGTGGCATCATGTCATCGCCAAAATATAATTTATAGATTCTAGCCCAAACTATCATAAGTTATATAATAATAATAACAAAAATTTACTATTATAAAAGCCAGCTATGAAAATGAAACTATAAGCTAAAAGTTAACCCTGGTTGAATACTTTTCGGGTATTTTGGATTCTGGCTTGCCTCACTGGGTATGTATGATGGATTCGTATCCAATCTGGTAGATTTTTATTTTATACTTTTACTACAACCACCACCACCGTCAACCATCCTGAGAACTTTACCATTCGATTTAACTTTTACCAAAATCCATATTACATTTTAGGGTACGAGTAGAGAATACGGTTATAAGGTTGGTAACTTGTAGAACTATATGGGATCGTAGATGATGATGATGATGATATTGGTTGAGATGAAATTTGTACTGTGACGTGATGAATACATGCGAGATGAAATAGACACATGAATCGGATTTTGGATCGTAATGTAATAGATTAAAAAACACTGGAAAATGCAATACGTAGTGACTCTACTTTCATGCACATCCAATGCATGCAACTTATATAGATCTGTCTTTGTATCTAGGTAGCCTTACTTTTTTGAACATCTTCTTATTCATTCGACGAAGTGTGAGTAGTCACTTTCATAAATCAATGAGCCCTCGAAATGAAGCAAATAGGAACCATTTCATCATGTAGTTGTGCTATAAGATCTAAACGTAGTCCTTCTATTAGTAATAATATCATATAAGCATACAAATGTAGATGGATATAGCAGATGTACAAAAGGCTATTAATATCTCTTTCTATACATGACTGCGTGTGTGTGTGTGTTTGCAGTACACATTACAGAAATAAAGTTATTTCATCAAATAGACAAGGAAAATATATCTTTGAAACTGGTGTCAGTATCAAGATACAAAAAATGTATGGAGAAGTAAGACAGATAACTTTTTTAAGGTGGTAGAGGCATTGGTCTGAGATGTGTATGAATATAATATTATAATATTGTGTATGTAAAAAGAGTTAAGACATTTGGAAAACGATGAAATAGATAAATGCTTCGATGCATGATATAATATATATGAGATGAAGGATGTTACTTTGCTGAAGATCCAAAAGCTTGAAAGATCCGATTCGATCCGATGTCGGTCTTTGGTCTCTGTACAGGAAGAAATGAGATTTGGCTAGTGCTTAAGTTTTTCTTAGAGATTTTAATTCTAGGCCGAGGCTAATCTTTAGTCAGAAAGGAGTACGAATATATCATCATTCTACAGAGAATGCATATTTTTTAATTTTAAGATATAAATATTGAATCTAAAGTAGGCTTGATGCGCATTTGAAAATCTTTGATAAACATTTTCGAGTGTGCAGAATGAAAGCAGATTGTTTTTTAAACTGAGAATTTAGTTTTTGTTTTTGCTGTTATACTGATTAAAATTCATCCCTCCTGGTTAATGCAACGGGTTACTGGTTCTACCCCAGCTCTTATGATGCTTTCCATTTCCTAGGAATGATTCTGACAATACGGACAGATTATTATATATTATTTAGGTAGATGTATAGTGCAATGGAGGATGGGGTTGTTAGCTACATCTACTAATTTAATCACCGGTCTCGGTCTCCTCAAATCCTGTTATGCTTTATGATTTTCGAATTATAATCCAATTCCTTGTAATACTTCCTCATAATAGTATTTATCATAGAACATCACGCAGATAAGGTAGTACAAAATCGGAAATTACTAGCTGGCTTCCCTTCACTGGCTAACTAACAGCTGACAAATTTATGCGTATGGTTGAAAATAAACAAATTAAAACGGATGGATGTGGTCGAGCCGGTCGGGTTAACTAAAAGGATTTTAAAACCAGAAAATTACATTGTTAAGAAATCTGTGTAGGAATGATTTGTGTAATCTAACGAAACTAACATGTTGTATCTATTTACCTAAAATTGCATCTTATCAACATATCTATGGATAATTTAATGGTGTGAACTCGTTATGATAATTTTTAAACTGTTCACTATATCATCATACTTTGTACCCACCATCAGCATCAGCCCACCACTACCACCTCATATCATATTCAAGGAAATCTTAGAACAGGAGCAATGGTGAAAGATATTTACCGTGTATATAATCGTCATAATTCTACAGATGTATGTAGTAGTGTATTATACTGGTAGAAACAGTAATTTAGATTTTTCGACATTTCTTATTCATGTTAGTTGAGCTTATATATTTTAAAGCTAAATCTGCGTTTGCACCATTTATTTTAACTCTTTTCGCCATAGTCTACTTCGCAATTGGAAGAGTAGGGTTTTCCTAAAAATTAGAAATGAGGAAAGGAAAAAAATAAGTCTTGAAAAGAACGTTGAAGTCCATGTCGGAAGGTGTAAATGTTAGTATTAATGTTTCAAAGATGGATAGATGGTTTGAGATACACACACGGGTGTATTATGATAGTTGTTAAGTATAAACTAAGGTTATGCAAATATGAATTGATGCGTTCGGTTCGGTATGGAATCCAAATTTAGTATATTGTACACTTACCCGTTTGTATTTTTGTCAGAGTTTACATGAGATTTTTTGGTACTTTGTTTATCTAGTTTTCCTTCGGACGGCGTAAAGGTAAGAAGACAGAGAAAGAATTCTAATTCTGCTGAAACCGAAAAAAGAAACGGGTGTTCCCAGCTTGGTGGAATTATTTGAGTGTGCTTGTGCCTGCATTTTGAAGAAAACTAAAACCCAGGAGGAGATAAAAGAATAACAAGATTATTATAAATATAAAAAAACTACAAGATATAAAAGATCTACTTGCTAATATTTCTACTCTTGCAAGAAGTGAAAATTAAAACAAGAGAAATACTTATTTAGAAATATAATAAGATTTTTAAAGACTAAAAGAGATTTTTTCAGATTTGAAAAGAAAGATCGTGAAGTTATATTGAATATAAATCAAAAGATAAATTGTTATACTTTTAAAATAAAATATAGCGGAAAACGTCGCGTTTATATCGTACTACTAAACTATAAAAAATTTATACTACATTAAAATAAAATGCAGAACGGAATGGACGTTACGACAACCCCTCCTCAGGCTAATGGGTCAATCCATGGAGTAAATGTTAGTTGTGGGATGATGTCGGGTAGTGCGGGGTCCCCGAATAATGGGAGTAACAACGGGTTGGAAGAAAGTAAAACCAACCTGATTGTTAACTACCTACCCCAGACTATGACTCAGGAGGAAATTAGATCTCTATTTTCATCTATAGGGGAAGTAGAGAGCTGTAAACTCATCCGAGATAAAATCACCGGTAAGTTGGGACATTATCAATTTATATATATGTATTCATATCTCATTATGTTGTTTTCTGGCTCATTTTGTTTGATATCTTTTTTCTGCTGAATCTTTTTATTTTAAGATAACTCCGGAAGTAATCAAGATTCATCTATGGTTTCAGGCCAGAGTCTGGGCTACGGCTTTGTCAATTACCATCGAGCCGAGGATGCTGAAAAAGCTATTAACACTCTTAACGGCCTCCGACTACAAAACAAGACAATAAAGGTTCGTCCTACACTCAACCTGCGTATCTCATAAATTTTTTATCGCATATTTCGCTTCTCTATATATGCTTCTTTTTTACTATTTTTTAGTATTCTACTTCATTGCTTACTTATTAGTGCTTCTTCAACTATTTTTATGTCATTTTGGGAACCACCAACAAATTAAATTTACACCAATCAAACGTCTAAAAATAAAATAAAACTGATAATGACCATGTTGAGACATTTGAGCAAAGGAAGTACAATTCCAAAGCAAAAAGCTTTTAAAAAAGGCTACCCACATTCTGTAGTACAAAAAATTCTTGGAAATTTCATACTAAAAATACTAATGACTAAAAATTGCTGAAGAGAAACAGCATTATTTGATTATAAAATTGAACACTCATAATATGTCAATAAATTCAAGCAGTTGGTTCTATAAAAATGAACATTCGTATGCAAATGTTACCGACCGCTAAATGTCGTTTCATGAAATTGACATTTTAATGTTATAAATATTTCCCATAGTTCACTTGCGATACTCAATCTTTTACAATGGTCAATCATACTCATATTAATATGTACCCTTTTCGTATACAACTTACACTAACTTTACCCCCATTCGTATAACCATTACTTACTTCCAGTTAGCTTACCCAAAATGGTTCACCTATCTGGTGGATGAGTTAAAAATCATCAACAAATCATCTCAAGCCTCATATCATCATAAGTAGCCTCTTTATCCATATTCAATAATAACTCTTAAAAGATAAAATACCACTTACAGAGACTAGCCTTACTTGACTTTCGAGTACGGCTCAGTGTGAGATTCTTCGCTTCTTTCATTACTCATACTGATGTCACTAGTAGATTCAAAAAGCTCAGACTTGATGAATCTGCGTGTAGTTAAATCTAGAAATTGCACTTGATTCATCTTAAGCTACTACGGCAAGGTAAAATAAAACGTAATCTTACTGTTTTAATTCACAAAAGGCGTCCTTTTAGTTCTTTATATTTGAGTTGGGTCTTAAGCGACCCTTTAGAGATAAAAGAGAGAACATAATAAAAATAATAACTCATAATATAAAACCAAAAGAAAAGAATCGTTCTGGCAGTCGCCATTAGCTCTAAAAGTTTATATGGTACAAAAATAAAAAATAAAGTTACCTAAATGTATGTAACGCTTCACAGTTTAGTTAACATTTAGCACTGACAACAACTAGAGGAAAAGACGGGAGACGATGCATTAGTAATAAACATTAGGAAAAATATTGTCAAAGGATAAAGAGCTTAGTGAAGCCACCAGGCAGGCTGAAACTAGGATAGAATGGAAGATCATGAATCTTAGGATAAGCTAAATTTCTTAAAACGATAACAACGTCATGCACTTTGAAACTACTCGCAACCAAAATACCGAGTACTACAATCTAACTAAGAGATCTGGATACTGTCACACATGGGTTCATTTATACTTAGGACTTATCAAAGCGTACGAATTATTTTAACAAACTCTACCTCCATTTGTAAACTACTATTAATATTATAATCATAAAGGATTGTCAATTACCTCCTAAGCTTGGAAAAACGCTGGGGTTTACCAGCACAAGTTTGAATCCATAAGTTTCAGCTGTTAATTTGAACATTATTTATGATGTTTTGCTCAATTGTCACTGGGATTCAACTTGCTGACTTCAATGACTAAGGAAGAATAGCAAAATGAATCAACATGATTCATGAACAGTTGAATATTTGTAGACGTAATAAATAAAAATATATAAATGTTATGGAATATAAAATGGGTAGAAATAAGTTAAGATGAGGACGGGAGAGATGAGAATTGATACATTTGAGAAAGTAACATTGGATCCAACATTGAATTGGCAGTAGATAAGGCGAGAACTAAGACAAGAGTAAGCCAAGCAGTATGTCCTTCTTAAAAGCTAATACACTTTCTTGGTGGAAACAGCGGGGTGCTTGATCCAATGTTTCGTAAAATTTCTTCTATTTTTTCCCCTATTCTTTTACTTCACTTACTTTTGGCCAGAGGGAAAGTCTCATCGTCCTTGGCTTCCTTGGGATATGGTTTATTCCCTTTTTTCCTATTTCTTTTACTCTTTCCTACTGATCCAGAATCCAAAACAGAATAGACCCTTTTACTTCATACTTAGCTCTTGTGTGTGTATTTATTATCTTGCATCTAGCATTTCCAGTTATCTGTCTAGCTGAGCTATCTGTACAATCTATAGAATCTAGTGGTGATAGGGATGGAAATGGTGGCAGAAGAAAAGTGGTGAAAGCAAATGTCTCACTATAAGGCTCACGACTGACTACAAGTCTACTCGTCCTAGTACATCCTATGTAGAACAACTCGTACAACAATTCCTTTATTTTATAAGTATAATAATAATGCCATGAGGATTGCCAAGCAAAAGCAGACCACCAACAGTAGCAGTAGCATGCCTCTGGTATATCAAGGCATGGAAGGCAGATGCATTTTTTTTGTTAAGTTACTTGCTTCCTTCAGCCCCCTTCTATCGATTCCCATTTTTCTCCAGGCTTTTCTACTTATTTCATGAAAGGCTCACCCAGAGAAAGAAAGAGAAATAGAAAGATTCAGTAGTAAAGGCAGTAGAAACAGAAGGAAGAGTTAAGCTACAAAAAGCAACATCAACGTCCTTTTCTCCATCTTCTTCGATACGGATCAATCTTGAAAGATTCATGGGATTTTGAGCGTCTTCCTTTATCCAAGTCCTCCTTCTCATCAATTTCTTATGATGACCACCAGACCAAACCGGCTGGGATGGAATCTACAATTTCAACGAAACGAATCCAAGTCAGAGAGATAAAATAGAAGATCGCAGCTACCAGCAACCTTGTCTTTACCTTATTTTACCCCTTTTTTATTACTCTGAATTGTACTATATTATTTTTACTATGGTCTTAGTTTAGATATGTTGGCAAATATTAGAATTGATAGTGCAAGTCCGCGTTGGATTGGAAGAAAAGCCTTGAATGAAAGAATCTCATGGGATTTGTAACAGATTCTTGGATCGTAACCTTTTTCCATCTATATCGTAGATGCTGCACATTGCACTTGGTGCATTTGCAATATATTTAAATAGAATTAGGGATGTGTCATTTGACACACATATTTGAGGTGATGTGACGCAATCACCCCTCCTATCATTAATTAGTATTACATGGGAAATTCAACGAATGTGACCTAATCAAGTGAAATGCAACATTTGACAATCAAGATGCAAACTGTAGGTAGGTTAGATTACTGTAGGTCAAAACCTTGTCTTATTGTAACTAACGACTAAAGTGACAGATGAGATGTTTAAAGTAAGTACAACTGAAAACACGAAAAACTTCAAGTAAATAGAAGACAGAAAACAATATTAAGAGAAAAAGAGACTAAGAGGTATAAGAGAGAGTAAGAGCTGTGAGAGTCAGATTAAACTAAATAAATTAGTTGTTAGTGAAAAGAACAAATACGTTGTAATGGGATGATGTATGAGGGACGATATGTCTTTTATTCACTTCAACTGCTTATTTCTAGTTAACAGTGAGAGTAGTAGTGGTGTCTGATGTCTGTATATGTATCACCACCACCACTACTGGTTATCTGAAAGAAAACAATAGTTTTATAACAAGCAGAAACACGGTAGTAGTAGATACAAAGATTTTATGTAGATGAAAAGAAGGAGGACCATTCATTAAAATTTTGTTGACTTGGAAGAAACAGTGTTATCTGTTCCATTTGTCTTCGTATAATATGATATACCCATTTTTTTTAGTGGATACTAGGTTAGCAGTAGTGGTGGTAGTAAAAAGGAAATGGATAATTGAATGAGATCTTGTCATGTGTTTTCCCTTTCTATTTGCGTGCAATTTAATTATACAAATACAATATCACTCTCTTGGATATGGGGTATTTGTAAATGTTGTGGTACAAATTAGATTAGTACATCTCGCATGATTTTTCATCAATAATATCCTAGTTTCCAAGCAAATGTTTCCTCTTCTACCTTAAATTGAACATTTTTGGCAATTTTTTAAAAAAGTCCTAAAGTTAAGTTACATCCTAAAATCTAAATCCATTAGTTAGAATCATCATCCGAATTCCCACAGCCCCTTTGGCTTAACTTTTCTTCAGCTAAAGTACTCCAAGCTACCAAATAGCCGAAATGTTAAGAAGATTATCACACATTTATTTATGAAAGCGCTTTGTCACATAGTAAAAGTGTATATCATAGCATTAGCAGTAAAAGTACAATAGGACAAATCCTGTTTCATAAAAAAAGGAACTGGGAAGCTTCACAATGAGATGTTCTATTAACTCGGGTAAAACTCTCTCGATAGATATATTCTAAAATAAAATGTATACCCCGAAGAAAACCCGTCTTCTCTGCTTTTGTCATCTGAAATTGTCTCTCACCCATATAATACAACTACTAAGGTTTAAACAAAACTCCTACGAGTATCTTTTCATTTCCCTATTGTGTTATTTGAATTGTGGATCCTTTAGTCTTACATAGTATCTCTATTATTCTATAGTACAAATAAGATATTCCTTGGTGTCTTTTCTCTCTGTTCTTTTACTTTAGGACACCCTGACAGGACAGACGTAGAAGGAAGAAGGTTCTATTAAGTTACTACTTTAGGAATACAATAATCTTAACTAATCTTAAGTGGCAATGTAATCTTAAACTAGTATACTGGTACGTAGGAAATATCATTACTTTGTTTTGTATTACATTTTGTCTCCCACTGTCTCATTGTGAGGCTGTATGTGAATGCATTGTAATCTGAGTAACGAAGTAATGCAAGTAATGCAATGTAATATATAATGTAATGAATGAGATCTGGCAGCTTTCCTCCTCTTCCAGAATTCTTTTGTCGGTTCTGCTCATGAAAGTCGTTTAATTCTCCTCTTAATTGAACTCTATGAATGATGAGAAACGTACTGTGGTGGTGGTGGTATAGATCTTGGTGGTAGAAGTGCTCTTATACATCTTCTATTAAGTCTGTATAAGAGTTCGCCTTTTTACTTTTCTCTTAATCTCCTTCACTCATTCTTCATTTGCTATGGTGGTGGTGTTCAGGGAAAATACTAAAATACTTCTCATTTTAGCCTGAATGACTGACTGTCACCAGAGTACAAGTCAGTCATCGAGTCGACACTCATCAACTCAAGGTTAGAGCCTAAAAGACTTGAAACTAAGATTATGGAACGTGTTTTCTAGCCTGAGTGAATATTCACTAAGCCTTGTCTCTTTTTCTACCTATTTTCAGTCATCTCATCCTCATCAGTGTGAAATGAAAATGTCCTTAGACTTTAAATCATCATCATTTGAAGGAAAGTAGGTAGAATTTAGGTTGTAAGAAATAAGTACCATAATATTTGAAAGGGATTAACCACGCAAAATGGGAAGAGTAGAAGAGTCTAAGAGAAATATGAAGTAGTTGAGGGAAAGTTACGTATCTATGTCTGGAGAAAGTGCTATAACTAGAGAAGAAAGATACCCTCATGATAACTAGATGCAAATCCCACCACAACTATTCCTAGTATTATGCCGAACGCATAGCAAAGATTTAGGTTGCATTGGATGGGAGTACAAAATGTGTTGATAAATGTATATAACTCACAAGGCCAATTACCACTGTCGGAAGGTCAACTTGTTATTCGTGGATGTACCCAAAAGGCCCGACTGAAGAAAGTGCGACTGGCTGACGGCTAACAGGGACTATTCCCAAGAGAAGCTTTAAAAGTATACGTATATATTTAGTAGTAGGAGAATAATGTTACTCAACATGATATGAAAGTGATGTACCTATTTATGACCTGCTCCTATTTTATCTCTTCTCATAATAACTTCTATTTGGAAATAGATGATATAAACTATAGGAATGTAGGATGGGGATATTTTGAGTTAGGTGTGCTTTCCCTTCTTGGTGGTAGGAGTAGTGTGGTGGTGTGTTATTATTTGGAAAATGTAAAGAAAATGCCAATACTTTGCTCAGGCTTTCTATTCATCTTCAGTAAAGGCTGGTAGTATTAGGGAAAGTTTGCCAGCTAGACAAGTTGTCTTCCGAAAGAGATCCTGTCAGACAGTGGTATTCATAGGGTAAAGTTGTATAATATAGTGGTCGACGTACTAGAGGTTTCTCTAGTCTTATCCATCTATCCCTGACGACTGACTGATGCATTTCTTCTGAGGCTTTTAGAAATCCACAAAATAGGGAAAAAATTCAAGGCTAACTCACACTAAATATATATATACTTATAGTACTATATGCTGGAGGAAAGTGAGATTACTATTTTACTGGATAAGTTACATAAAATAAAAGCCATGAGGATATGGATGGATAATGGAAGGAAGTGTGGATGAAACTTCCTTCTTTTTTGTATTCTTCACAAGTCTTATAAAATAATTCAGTACGTGAAGTAAAAGCAACGTAAAAATAAATATTGTAGGCTGTCTCATATTATATAATATGTGGAGGAGATGAGGGTGTAGATATGTGAAAAATCCTAGTAGGGTTACAAACCACTATTAGACTTCCTGTTTTTTCGTAATTATTTTGATGTTCTTTTTGGTAGGTTTATATTAACAACTACATGCATCCTGTGTATAAGTATTGTAGAGACAGAAGGAAGAAAGTGTCCGTAGTTGGATAGACAGATATTTAGAGATGGCTAGTGGACTTTCTTACGGAAGGACAGAACTTAAGAAGTTCTCAGTTCTGTTGTCTGTGTTAATTATGCATTATAGATAGAGGGGAAATGTCGTGACATGGGAGTCTCTCAACAGTATGGGCGAACATGACTTTCCTTTTCGACATCGTCGTCATCATCATCCTCCTACTTCCTTCTCTTATCCATTAAATCCCCTAGCTCTTCTTCCAACTTCCATTTACAAAAATGGATTTCTCCCTTGGAGTAAGAGTATAAGAAAACCTTCTTCTACATTTTCCCATCACCACCATCATTCTGTTCCTTGCGAGTCTCTATTTTGGCAGTTGGTTATGTAAAAGTTAATTTCAAAGAAAAGATTTCGGATGATGGATATCCTGGGATGTTTCTTCTTTGTTATTAAAAATCTAAGGGGTGATGATCTTGTTGTGTAGATTGAATTAGATGGGGAAATTAATCTGTGCGTAGAAATTAGATTAAAAAGATTCAAAGAATAAAGACTCTTTGTATTCAAGCTTATGAACAACAGTTTTATTAAGAAACCCCAGACTCAGGGGAGAAAATGAAAGCTACTTATTTAAATTTAATTTTTAATCCAAGATTTGACTAGCTTTAAGGCTACAAAGACTTTGATCTGATTTGCTTTATAAGTTATTTATGTCTTAAATTACCACGCATTCTTTTATGTCTCTCAGCAAGGTTGGTAATGGTGGTAAAGATTTGATACGCATCTTCTTGATAATAAAATAAAGCCCTCTGTATTGCCTGTAACAACAATGTGTACAAAGGCTGAACAGAAGATTGTTTAAGGAGTAGAGAAAGTTGAGAAAGTGAAGTCGGGAGAAAATAATAAAAAAAACCCAGCAAAGTACAAAAAGAGAATAGTAGTTTTGCTTCTTCTTCAATGTCTTTTGTGCCTTTTGGGCTTAAACAACATCCTATGGGGTCCTGGGGGAAATGCCATGCCATCATTGCTCCATCCACTCGAACTCTTCTCCCCACTTTCCTTTTCCACTACAGCTAACAGTAGTGTGTTCAAGAAGTATTTATAAATCTTGTTTGCTTCGTTCTTCAGTAGAGGTTCGTGTACATTGGCAAGGTTTTTAAGAGAATCAAGACTTAGCTGGTGTAAAAACCGATTGAAACAGAATCTACAAAGAGATTGTCAACTGCCTCCTAATGTAGAAATACGTAGTAGTATGGAATTTTAGGATATTGTTGAAACTTTCTTCGCATTGATATTTTAGACGTAAAATCTCCAGTTATTTGTGAATGGCACTTTGGTTACAGATGTACTTTTTCTCTTGAAGTTTGCCCTGGTATATAGTAAGAGGCACCTAAAACTTTGTGTATTATTGCCTAATAGTGAAAAGAATAGGGTTGGGAGAAATAATAGAAATGAGTTTGAAAATATTATTGAAAGTAGGTAGTAGTAGTAATGCTGTGGTATTTGCCAGGGGTAGTTTGTATAAGGCCTTTGAGAAAATGGGCATACAAAAATAAGACTTTCCAATTGAGGTTGATGCGTTTTGAAGAGTAGGAGAGAGACTTGTTTGAATGTGGATGATGATGGCTCTTGAGAATTTCTACAGAGATTTTCTAAAATAGAATAGGTGAAAGGGCTTACTTCCTTCGACTCCACAAAGCCTTTCAAACTCAATGGTATTACAAATATTATATTGATTCTTTGGTTGGTGGTTGTACCGTGGTTTGTGAGTTTGTTTGAGTATTTCAATTCGAAAAGGTTCACCACAATAATATCAAAAGCCTGCTAACAGGATTGATTATCAAATTGGCTACTACACTACTACTAGAACGGGTAGGTAGAGAGAGACGTATTCAAGAGCACTACACAAATGACAATACGCAAATGTATGGACTGTATGGTGTATTCTAAAGATTGAAGTTTAAGTCCAGTCTGAAGCTTTTGATTGTGAAGGATATGCAATATGATCAAATTTATATATTGTTGTATATGAAGATAGTCTCAGAACCCCGAATTGTGATTATCGTTCGATGAATAAACGCAATGATAAAGGAGGAAAGGGTTTGAATAAAATCCAACATTTTAGAATGTAACGATTATGGAAACCTGCCTATTTGTCAGATTGTCTGATTTTGTATCAAAGGAAAATAGAAGTAAATGACGAGACAATGACAACGAGACAAGCATAAATTGCAATTGTGAAACATTTATCAATGATTTTGTATCTGACAAGTCACTTTTAAATCAGAATCACTAGTAGCTAGTCTAGCAGAACTTCATTTTGTTTCTTCTTTGATCTGTAATGCAGTGCATCTGAAAGGAAGAGATTTTACAGTAAAAGCAATATCTACTATTTGAAAGAACAAAGGACTTGCTCATGCAAACATTTCTGTGCTTGATTATCAATGATTTTTTTGCATAAGAAAATTATGCTCAGCTTATACTATAGCCTTTAGCATACATTCTGTATATGATTTTAAATTTTGCAATACTTGAAATTGTTATTTCAGGTTTCTTATGCGAGACCAAGTAGTGAGGCTATCAAAGGAGCGAATTTGTATGTCAGTGGATTGCCGAAGAATTTGACTCAACAGGAGCTGGAATCTTTGTTCAGCCCATTTGGACGAATCATCACTTCCCGAATTCTCTGTGACAACATCACTGGTACGAGTAAGCGAGCATATTTTATATTTTAGTATTAAGTATTAGTATAGATTTACACATAATATAGATTTATACCATAGTATTTACTGACACACATGGAAAATATCAAACATTCGGCATGGTGACATGCACACAAAATTTATGTCATCTTGTGACACCCTTAATAATATTTGAGACTTGAGACAACGACGTTTGTCTGTACCATGCCATGTTTCATATCTCTCAAGCTGTTCTTGTCACGATTGGCTGATAGGATAAATTAGATATTCATCTGAAGGATTCAACTCTTGTCCGTCAGTCTAGAGGTTTTTCCTGTGTTCGAGATGTTTTAATTTTTAACATGTCGTTCAGCATAAGCCAGTCTGAGCAATAGCCAACAAGTATAAAAAACTTGTAAAGAATTCAAATTGCTTCAAAATTGAATTTAAGATTTGACCTCTTCTATTTTTCTGTGGAATAGTCAAATCCAGAAACACCCATGATGATTAAATCATGTACTGATAGAGGATTTTATTTGTAAAATTTCTCAATGCTTTAAAACTGACATGAAGTACATTCAGTTAGCTATTAGCCCTTTCGGCCTGTAACATTTACCCATATTTATTGTTGAGATGAGGGAGGCAGTGCAAGAATAGTTTAAGTAGAATAGAAATATTCCTATATAAGTTAGTTGCTATCTAATGTTACAAACAACTGGAGATGGAATTGTGCCAAATGCTGGTGATTTACGAAGACTACTGGGCATCCGCTCCCACGTCTCCCGTGTGTAATAAAACCCGTTAGAACAGTCATTGGGAAAACATGTCTTCTAATATCCAGCAAAATATATAAAAAGCCCTGCTCCCATCTAATACTTATTTCTACTTCCTACAAGCACTATAATACTACTACCGTCACTTATTTTAGTAGAATGTAGAGGGGAAAGTAACAATCCTCAAAACTTAGCCAGTTTCCCTTCCTTCCTTTTTCGTCTACGTCCTTCAACTTTTCTCGTCTACTACTAATAACCTCCAGTACAGAGAACTCCTATCAACCAACTACCAACCACTAGTACCACTTCCCAACTACTAACATGGCCATCCTTCCTATCCAGACCAGAAGAAGATTCAATCTGTACTTTTACCTTCTCTTTCAACTATCGATGTACCAACTGCAACTGGCTGACTAGACTGGAATCAGAGAAAGTCTTTTACACACTGATTGTACAAGGATCTTATGCCTGGTATAGTTCAATGTATCCTTATGGAGATAAAAAAATTCAAGCAGAAGACAGTAATATGATATTTTATACCAGTAGTAGTAGAACGAACAGACTGTCTACAACAGTAAGTATTAACTATCTCTCTCTCTCTCTCTGTGGTAAAAAATAGAATTGGTATTAAGAATCTTGAGGTCCAATCCAAGTAAAAAGAAACTATTGATTTATTTCTGGGAGAAAGAGCACGTCAGATCTACCAAGGATGTCAAATTTTGATAAGATTGACTGACTGACAACTCACTGACTGACTTTCTCCGTTATATGGCTTCAAAACATGGATTCTGGTTTAGGTTCATTGGTTCATGATGCCGGGTCCTAAAACAGAGTAGCATGTCTTAATAGTATACCAGTTTTATAGTCGAACTACTATCTGAAAACACGCTTCTGAGATCCCGGCAATCTAACTTAATCCCGAGCCCTTGTGTCTTGGAAAAATACCAGGGTACAAAATAGTATTAAAAATACAAGTGGTCTGTTCTGACCATCTTAAGTTGACGCTAGGTAGGTACATCCGATCATGTACACTTATGACAGGGAAAGCGTCACCAGTTGTATATACTTTTTTTTCTACTTATAAAAAGTGCAAGAATTCTTGACCTCGTTGACTTGATGGTGACTAGTACAGTGGAATCGGTAAGTGAAGCTCGGTTACACTCTGATCCGGACAGACTGAGTGTTGAATAGGACGGGATAAGGAAAGATGTATGTTAAAGGTGGTGCCGACGCGTAAAAAAAGTTAAGGATTTTATTTCTCTTAGAAAGTCACACTTGTCCTTCTGTCCATTCACTTGTCGTCATTTTGGATGTCCAGTCTGATTGGCAATCTAACTTGCCAAAATCTAACGAACTGAAAGGAAAGATGAATGTGTGTTTTGTATCGCCCTGTCTTCTCTATATCTATAAGTGTGCTTGGTCTAATCTTAAGTGCATTTCTAAGAAATTCTTGGACTTGTACTTGGCCAAATTAAACAGTGACTGATAAATTGTACTAGTGGTTGTATTAGGATGTACAACTGTTGTCTCTTATCCCTTTTTGTTGCTCTTGCTTCGGAATATTTTTTCATGTGACACCTTGGGATTTGAGAAACGCATGTGTTTGTTCAGTCTTGTGGTTGTTGTACCAATATCAGTCAGGACAGTAGTAGTGTTGGTTCATAATGTGAATCTTCACACAGCAAGAGTTGACTTTCTTTGACTTGGAGTCAAGAAATCTCTGTAGTTCGCACAGAGTCAAGACCGACAGGCAAGACAGATCTTTTCTTATGGATTATTCGAATCACTTATTATCTTTATACACACATGAAGAGTTAGTTACTTACATATGAAGAAGGATGCATCTTGTACAAGCATCTTACATAATCATACCACCAGTAGTCAGTAGTAAGACTTGATGTTTCTTCTGTATTCCTTGGCATCATCGATTCCTTGCCAAATAAGAAATCAGTCAGCCAAAAACCAATTGGAAAGACGGAATAACCCGAGAAATCGCTTCTCCTATTGCTGAACCACTACCATTTCACAGAGAGAGAGAGACATTAATTTTTATTATTATTATGACATATATATTGCGTTTACTGAAGAAAGAAAGGATCTTCGGGATGGAATAGATGGGAAGAATCTTTCAGAAATTCCTCATTTTCTGTACCCAATCATCCGTACGTATCATCATCGTCATCATTAAACTAGGATTTCTTGCACGAGATGCGTTTTTGTACAAATGTTATCACTTTCACAAATGTGGAATGAAATGAACGAAAAGTACTCTTCAGCTTGATGAAATTTTACTACACTTTGCTTAACTGTTAGTATATTATTATACAAATACTTGGGGTAATTAGATTGACTTCTTGTGGCAAATTATATTGATATTGAATTAACGAGGAAAAAATAATTAGAGTTTTCTCATCAATTTTTTTATTCTGGGACTGAACCCAAAAAAAAGTCTAATTAGTTGTGGTACTCTTGAAATTTGATCCCTAAACTAATTTAGGGAAAAAAGTAATCCCAGACTTTCCAGACCTATCATAATGCGTGAAGAGTGAATGACTGAGACAAAATAAGTGTTCCACTTTGAGATTCTGCATGCAAGTTTCTCAAGCTACTTCGGAAGTTTCAAGTTGGGGTGTAACACTGAGTATTTTAAGTTCTCAAATTAAAGTCACTACTATGGAAAAAGTCTTAATTTTAGGTATACATAGGATATATTATAGCGAATCGATATTAAGTAAGATACGATGATTGAGTTTATTTCCTCCGCGTAGCTAAGAACCATGAAGACCTTGGAGTGATTTCCTTCAAAAGAAAGTTGTCGATGTTGATGGTTAAAGAGGTTGGTCGTGGTGGGATAGAATATATTTTTGAAGAAGGGGAAAAGTCTAGAAGGACTCAAAGAGGAAGGAAGGAAGGAAGCTGAGGAATTTTAATCTCAATAACTCCTAATGGGTTGGATCGATAGCCATGAAATTAGTTCTAATCAACCTCATTTCTTTCACAAAACTTAGTCATTACTACTAGCTACCACGCCATGGAGCTCTAGAGTGATCGTGACTGACGAAGCCAATAGAAGGAATACAAACGAAATGAATTCAGGAGGAGACAGACGAAGGAAACTAAAATTGTAATGTAATACAACGGTATAAAGAGTTACCTTTCTTCGTCTAGAGTCTCCAGAGTCTGGAGGTTGGTTGCTCTTGCTTTTCTTCATCGTATAATGGGAAAAGTCCCTGAATTTGCTGAGGTTTGGTGTAAGAACGAACAAATACTAAAAAAATACTTTGTTACGATGAAAGCTTTCTATATGCAAAACACCTCGTATTATAGAATTCTAGAAGGCTTAATGGCAATGGCAAGCGCTAAACCTGCCTCTTCGTTTTCCCCATCTTAGTTGTTCCTTTTTCTTAGGCTTTAAGAATCTGGTATATAAGTTGAAGCTTCAACTGCGACGGAAGTAAATGAGGCTTTAAAGATAAGTGCTGACATAGAGGACTCGACTACTAGGACTACTTCTAATTATATTTATAGTTTCTCTAGTGAAACTGGATGTCTAAGATACAGAGGCGGTGGTGGTGCTCATTCTTGTATCACTTTCAAGAAGTTAGGTGAAGTTGAGCTAGGATTCACAATGACTGTGACTATGACCCATTAGGGTATATGGATAAGAAGAAGAGTAAAACTATTTCCCTTTATGGTACAACCGCCACAGCTCCTTGATTTCATTCAGAGCAATAAAATTAGTGCAGATGTTGGAATTTTAAGTACTTGGGAGGGATTAGAAGATGAAAAAAGGTAGAGTGTATGTATTATACATGGAAATTATACATGTACAAATTATATTATGTATTATCATATTATATTGGAGTAGTTGGAATTTGAGTAATTTAGCTTTAAGGATTTTTATTCTATAGTTGTCCCATGGATAGAGTATGGGTGCTGCATAGTAATCAGTTTGATTCAAATTGATAGTCAAGATAAGCATTAAGAGGGAACATTTTTGTAACTATAAAAATACATTAATCTTAAACTGTATATACTGTATAGCTTAAAACTTAGCTAAAAATATTATACCCAATGGCAAGGATCAGCGAAAGAGATATGAAACTGGTAAATTTTCAAAAACATTGGGCTGTGTGCCGAATGTTTCTGAAAATTTGCCTATTCTTTACTTTGACACAGAAACAAAATAATGTTAAGTGTCAAAGGTCGAGTTCATGTCTAATGATTCCTGTATCTTTTTGCAGGATTGTCGAAAGGAGTTGGATTCATTCGTTTTGATCAAAGAGTTGAGGCGGAGCGAGCGATTCAAGAGCTGAACGGTACCATTCCAAAAGGTTCAACGGAGCCGGTAACAGTGAAATTTGCCAATAACCCAAGCAACAATACGAAGGCACTTCCACCACTTGCAGCGTATTTGGCGGCTCCTCAGGCAGCAGCTGCCGCTGCTCGACGCTTTGGTGGACCCATTCATCATGCCACAGGCCGACTGCGGTATATACCCCTTTCTCCACTTTCCAGGTGAGCTACTGCTGCAGCTCATCTCAGTTAGTCTCTCTCTCAATCAATGACCACACTCTCTTCTGGCCTCGACCTTGTAATATCACCCTTGACCCCCATAACCAACCCAGAAACTACGCGTCTTTCTTACCTCAATACATTTAATCTTTCAATTAATATGAATTTCAAAAGTATAAAGCATAAATCATCATCTCACTTACCAATGAGAAGGATCAAACTAAAAAAGTGAAGCGATTTCTCTCTAATCATTTCTCTTAAAAATTTATTTCAAAACTCTATAACGAAATTTAAATTCTAAAAGACGTATCCTTTTTTACCAGCAATCATAATCATCATCGTTCTGTTTATTTCCTTTTACCATTTCTCTACTTTCCGTTCTCCCTCTATCCTAGTAAATGCCAAAAACATTTTTTATTTCAAAACTTTCAACCCCCCTTGAAAAAAGTCTTTGAAAAACATACTTGATATCAATCATAGCAAAGTAATTGTTCATAAAAATTTGTTAGATTGGTGGCAAGGCAAGGCTGCTCATTTAAATGTACAAATGGCTCTTGGCTTATCCACATCAAACATGGGGACTTTTTTAAAATTATGTCTTAATGACTTTTTTCTTTTATTTTTTTACCATTATTAGTTAAAATCTACGTTACCTTTTTTTCTTACCATTACATTATTAGTCTTTTTTGTGTAAAATATTATAGAGATATAATTATTCATATAAAAGGGGAGAGTTTTTTCAAGATTTTTCGTTTCCTAATTTTCTAGAAATACAAAATGGGATTTTGTTGCCTTATTTTCTTTATTTTCATTCCTTAATACTTAACCTTTGACCTTGTTCTAAAAGTTAAAAAAAATTAATTCTTTCTCTTTCTACTTTCAATTTGACTGACTGATGAACTCCTTCGAGTGAGTGAAGAGTCGTTCGATCGTATCGATTTTATTCTTCTATGTGTATGTACTGACTGAGTTGGGGGGCAACAATAGCTCCTGCCTTTTTTATTATGTATTTTTTATTATAATTATACTTACTATATTTACTTATTATCATTGCATTATTATATTATTATAATTATTTTTATTATTCTCGTCATACTTTCTCTTCTGATTCTATAACGAGAACGACTACAAGCTACAACTACTTATCTACTATTATAGTACTACACATAAACTAAAGCAAACCTGTCAGTTTCATCTGATCAGATTTGGTTTGATGAGCTGACATCTAATTATGGATATGAAATGCAAATTTGATGGTGCATGCCTTGGAATTTTAATATATGAATCGAATACCAGCTTAAAGATCGCAGGTAGATCCATACCGTGATTAACAGATAAGGTATTATAGCATTGCGCCTTCCAAGTTGTTTTTTGCATTTACTTCAGTCTTAGAAAAAAAAGTAGAAATTGATTAAAACGGTATTTAAGTTAAGGATCTACTTTTGCTATCAGTAATGGGATTCGGTGATCGTATGCATGATGATGGTGAGAATGATGATGATGATGATTCTACTATTCCTGAGTGATTGCCAACTTGGGTGATGATAAAGGGTGATGGATGGCATTATGGCACGATGATAGTTGGTGGTGGTGTTGAATGGAATGCTGTTGTTAGTACTGTTAAATTTTACAGAGAAAACACTTTTAAGTACACAGTAGTTCAACTTAAAGATCTAATGCAATAGACAGACACAATACAAGTATAGAGCATTTCTTTTAGCGTTTTTTATTGATGCTCCAAGTTTATCTGGACTTATTCTGGGTAATCGTGGAGGAGGAATATATTTGCAAATTAATCTCTGAACTGATTTTGGTGTGCAATTAATAGATATTAGCATTCAATCTTGTTCAGCTCGTTGATCCAAGTCATTTATGATTCATAAAATAGGATGGAAGTGATGCCATCAATTTAATTATCTCCCACCTTCCAATACCTATATGCATGCATGCGATGTGCGATATTTAACTCGCATTCAGTGATACAAATGCGAGTTCAGTACGAATGAAATTGTCTATGCATTAATTTTGACTTTGATTTCTGTACGTCAAGAATATCCTAATTCATCTGATAGAGTGACATAGACTGTATTATTTGTTATTCGTATTTTCAATTCGATACGTCGATGAAGCAAATTTGTACTGACATATTTATTACAGCGTAGGTTGATAGTTTAATCAGACCATAGTAATTTTTGGTAAACGATGTTGCAAGTGTCAGTCTCTTGATAAACATTTATAAAATTTTAACGTAAAATCACAAAAATTTATCCAAAAGTAAGCAAGTAAATCTAGCCCTACTGAGACTGACTCCTCTCTATAGGGTGACCATAGATGACAAAGAAAAAAACAAAAGAACTTTTAGCAACACCCCTTATTGATACTGTATGGTGCATTTAAACCCCCCTATTTGCTCCCCAGTGTGTAGGGGAAGGAAAATAGGTTAGGTTAGGTTAGGGTAGGTAAGGAAAATCATAACTACCCCTACGTTCATTATCCCTACTGCCAAAGAACTTAGTATTTTTGAAGTCAGTATGGTTTGAAACCTTCAATTAAAACAACCCGCTTATCAGAAACCGGGACATTTTCGGGACACTAGATACATGTGTGAAAACCGGGATATGTCCCGGGCAAACCAAAAAGGATAGTTGTCACCCTACCTCTCTAAAACGAAACCTCAATGCGAGTAAAAATTAGAGCTGACACAAGGCATCAAAAGCATATTTACATCCGACTGGTTGAGTTTAGTATGTATTAAATAGTAATTAAAGTCATTGGATTCATCACTCTTCGCGTCACATTTACATTTACTACCCAGTATAAACGTCATCTAAGAAGACAGGAAATAGATTTTATATTGCTAAAATAAAACTCTATCCATCCATCAGGCTAGATATTTTTGCCTAAAGACAGATTTTTCTAACGATAAGAAGTCTTTAAATGACTTGGCTGACACAATATTTTGTGGTAAAATTATTTCAACTGCTATTCACCCAGCTCTTTAAGTATACAAACAATTCATTTGTCTCTAGATTCTATTAGTGTATACACGATCAGTGAGTGGATTTAAGTAAAAAACATTAGCTTCTAGTTGACATCACATACACTACATATACGTAAATTCGGTTAGACAAGCAAAGAAATATTTTATGCTATACATTTCCCAGACTATACCATTACAATAGAATATTACAATATCATACTGATAAAAAAAGTAGGTTCAGGCTGGTTAGTAAATGTTACTTTATGTTACGTAATGGCTTAGGATGGCTGAAAAGACAAACTGCCTAATTACCCATTCTATTACTCCACTTGTGTACATTTCTCTGACTTTTTTAACAAACAGTTGTTCTCACTGCAAATACTTTACGTAGTTGAGGTTTGTTTGTTGAGCATTCTTTGATGGGAAAAGAATTGGGGGATCAGTCAGTGAATGTCAAACATCGACTTAGAGTATGCACTCATGGAATATCATTTTTTGCTTCACTATGAATACATGAATAGAATATAGGGAATTCAGTCGTATCCTATTTGTCACTTATCTTTAGTAGTGAGCTATAGGGTAGACTGAGGCTTCATGACATTTCGATATTTATTCGATGAGCTTTCAACTTTCAACCTATTCGAAAAAAGCCAAGCCAGTTTTGTCACGTTATCTAGTACCGACTTTGGTATATTGAGTTTCCTTACTTATGCTGTTGCCAATAATAGAAAAAGAAAGGATGTAAACAGCTGCTGGCATTTCAAATTAGGATGGAAGGTTAGGTTATGTAAGGTTACATTGCTGTATTCATTCCTTATTTTTTCCTTTTGTTGTTAAGGTTGTGAAATATGGTTAAGGATCTAGGTATGTGTTTTAATTAATTTAATAGGTAGGGTGACCATCGATCACGAAAGAAAAAACCGGGACGTTTGCAACTCGGCCCGGGTAAACCGTGACGGATGGTTACCCTATAAATAGGGTATGTTTAGTAGTTTAGTTGTAGAATAGAATTAAATAAGAATTTGACAAGGCTCATAAGCAAAGTTCATTAGATTTCCCTGTGTTGCATTTTATCATTAAACAGTCAGTCTGGGTAACAGTGTGAAACGAAGTCCGTACTGGCTTATTTTAACTCATCCTTTAAGATTACTAGGCAGGTTCTTGTAAAATGTTTGAGAAATAGCAATTTTCTCATCTTTAAACTCAGTGCAAGGGAAAGAAGTCATCCGAGTGTGAAGTCACTTTACAGTTTTACTCGACTTGTCTTGCACAATCGCTTCAACTGTAGTTAAAGTGTTGCGAATTTCACAAGTTAAGGCACGAATAGTTGGCTTATTCCTGAAATTTTTAGTTTTTATTTAGAACTCAGGTATTCATTTAGTTAGGATGCATTGCACTTTCGCTATAATGAAAAATAATTGTAATTCATTTGTTTAAACAACTTCGAGCCCTGACCTTTTCAGTTTTTTTCAAAGACAATTCCAGCCCAGTGCCATATTGCCTATATAAGCTTAACTGCCCCCTATTTAAGAAGACGTGTTTATACACACATATTTATACATATTATAACATAACATACATATTATAGCACAGAACCCACTCGTCTTTTCAGAAAGTTTTGAAACCCACAAGCCAAGTAAACTTGTAGAAACATCCATTTGTTTATTTTGTTCATGTTGTCACAACTAATTAGTCAAAAGAGGTGTGGGCCGAGCAGGCAGGCAGAGACTGACTAGAGGTGACAAGTATCAAGACTTTTAGTCTACTAGTAGAGGCGTTATTATAATATTTAGCCTTTAGTCTCAGTATAGAAATAGTGTGAACAAACAATAGAAACCTAGTTGTCCTATGTGACAGACATGACAGTTAGTAATAGTAGTTAACACTAGTGTTCTCATGTAGGTAAATGTACCTAAGGACATAAAAACTAGAGGAAAAATTCATGGTGAGTTTTTTGTCCTTTCTATGTTTTGACATTTCCAGCATGGTGGTTCGTACCTTTTGGCCTGGTTCGGTATTTTTTTTTTCATCACTACTACTACACATAGGTAGTCTTATCCGCAGGTATACTTTAAGGTTGACAGAATTACTAACTTTCTACTTTTAATATTTCTCTATAGTACATATTTAAACTGATGATGAAGGATGATGATATGAATCTAGTTGTACACAATGCCATTACTTTTTTCACTCTAAAAGTTAGTTTTGGATCTTGGACAGAAAGAAAGTTCCTTTCATTCAAAATTCACAATCAGTCCAATTCTAATGTTAAGAATAGAAACGAGTTAGCGTTCTCACTGTCATCCATAGTTTTATAACGCTTTCGTGCATTTCCTCAAGCTCTTATTCATGAAAATATGACAGGGACTCCTTAACTACATTCTATATCACATTCCGTCTTAAGAATAGATATTTAGATAGATAGATAGAAAGTCGAAAAAGGGAAAGTGGTATTTTTCCCTGGAGAAAGTGATGGATGGGCGGATGATAAATCCGTGAGACAAAAACTGACATTTTTTCTTTCCTTGTATCATTCTCCTATTTCATATCATTTATATATATGTAGTTATGCATGTTATTAAGCATACACAATAAGTAGGTAGATGAGACGTTACTGAGGTGTTAGTTATTTTTTCATGCTTTGTTGGTTAATATTCCTACTATTGTAGTATAGTGTTGAGGGTTGTTTAGTATAATGATTCTTCGTGTCATTTCATTATTTAGTATTATTGGTAGTATGTGTTAGTGGAGTGTAGTGGTGAGGTGATCCGATGGATGAATCAATACTTGGGGCAGGTGGAGACAGCTCCATCCAATCTAGAAAGTAGTATTAATCCTTTTTACTATTATAATCCATGTAGACGATCAGCAAATACTTTACTTATTCCAAGAAGGAATAGGGCACGAAAGGCCAAGCGGGTAGGACGGTAGGAGTAGGACAGGGTCAAGTTAGACCTCTCGGTTGATAATGATAATAGAATATATTTTTACAAGCTAGGAAGGTAATTGGGCCACAAACAATGCATGATACTTACATTTATATTACATATAAAAATATTATGACTGGACTTCCAGACTAGGAGTTATCTTTCAGAAGAATTCAAGAGTTAATATAACTAAGAAATATTTAATACTAAATTATATCACAAAGTTTACCTATAATCAACGTCCATTTTTTATGCATTTACATTTGTGTCGATGGATGACGGAGGTTTGTTTTATTAGTTAGGTATGTGGTAATGGTAAGTTTGGAAGGTATAAAATTTATTACCAGACCCCAATAATAGGCGATAGGACGGTTCATTTACTGGTATATGAAAGCCGCTCGTGTTCTACTCTTATACAGGAGGATTGTTACTTTTATTCCAAATCCAATGCGTTTATTAGTCTGAAAGCCTTTATAGGATAGATTTGGTATGTCAAAAGTCAAAAGTCACGGCCATTTAATCATTATTCGCCAAATCACCTTTGTGTCCTTTGTTGTTTCATCATTCGTTTATATGACGGATGGAAAGATGCATAGAGATAGGGCTACATGTTTGAAAATATCTTCTAAACCTTATTATTACCTATACAAAAACATTAAAAATAAGTATTTAATATTGCCATCATCGCCATCACATCAATATTACTGTCACCACCTTAAATGCCTTACTTCTTCGTCAACGTCAACATCATCACAGTCTCATCCTCATCATTTTATTAAATGCATTTTTTCCCATACTTTATTTTAATATTATTGTCATCATCCTCATCGTCACTAAACGCAAAAGATGTTGATAGTGTCACTGAACAGTATTGAACTTGCAAGGAATGTGCCTGCTAAAAAATGCAATCGAAAAAGCAAATAAAATATGCGACCAAAAATATCATAGCATGCAAAATAAATTATCAGGCTTTATAGAAAAAAGGATTTGCATTTATAAATCTATTATTTCCACTTCTGATTGATTGATATTCGCTGCATTTGAGAATGTGTCATCTTTTATTTTTTATATTAAAATGTTTACATTTATTAAATTTATTTTTATCTAGTATCTGTAAATTCCAACAAATTTTTAGTTAAAAAATCTTTTGAATGTTATTTATTTTTCGGAATGCAAATTATCTGGCTCATGCACTTATTACTACTACTATTCGCGAGAGTACTATTTTTCATGCTGTCTTTTTCTAGTATTATTATCATTATATATTATTGATTTTAAATGACTTATTATTCTTTATGTATGTAACGTATGTAATTTAATTAATTTATTTATGTAGCCTTTATTCATATCTTTGTATGTGTATGTTTATTATCAGTATTATTATTATTCTCTTAATTGATTGATTGATCAGTGATTGATTAATTAATCTGTTGGTTTTGGTTCTTACCTCGCTTTTCTCTCTGTTTGATTTTTAGCACTGGCAAGGCCTTGCTGGCCATAAACAAAGGGTTGCAGAGGTCAGTATTCAATCTTTTTTTGGTTCTATTAATTTTTCAGTACCAAAACGTTTTATTATTATTATTATCATTACTATTATTATTGGTATTATTATTATTGGTACCGTTATCTGATTTCCGTTCGTCGCTACGCAAAGCTACAAACCGTTGTACTGATGATGTGATGACACTGAAATATATGTCATTGGTTTCCGGTCCAAACAATATTATGGGACCTCAACAGTTTTTTCTGAGGCTAGTGTGTGTGGTCTAACACCTTTTGGTATTTAGATTTAGGATATTGAAATGAATTAGCTATTTAAATTGAATCAAGCTTGGTATAATCTTTTAAATATACTCCTACCAAAAGGTGATAGAAATTAAGACCTCAGATATGAACAAAACATTGTTACTTATGTATGTAGCATTGTTATCGTTTTGGCTTGTGTTGCGTTTATCTTTCCCTTGTTTTATTTTATATCTTTGGCTAATTTTGAACTAAATCTTGCCTAATATAATATTTTTGCACAGTATTTTTCATTTAATTAAATCCGTCTCTTTTTTGGATTTTATAAATGGCTTGTACCAATTTAGCTATAAAACGATTACACTTTTTCATTTTTAATAGTTCTTTTAAAGAACAATGGTTATCTTTCATTCAGTTTTTTAAATTTAAAATTTGTTTTTAACCGATAAATTTAACTAAGCATGTTTCTGAAGGGCAACATAATATTTTTGTTCTTTAGAAAATGGAGTGAGTTTGTAGATTAACAAAGTTCAATTGAATTTGTTCTGGTTTTTAACTACGTCATTTACATTTAGTATCAAAAGAATTTGTTAACTGAAAGATTTTTTGAGTTCTTCCTTTTGACCCCTTTTAAAATCCCTTTTGAAAAGACAAAAAGTGGTAAATACTAACGTCGCTGAAGCCAAGAGAAGATAATTGATTGAGATGTAGGATGTACTGTTGACTGTACTTACTTACTTCTTAAATAATTAATTATCAATCATACCTGACCTAAAATTACCCAAAGATAATATTGCAATGGGGAGTGTATGTACCTTCTACCTGAGCCAAACTACCTGTTAAGGATTACTTGATTAGTGTTAACTTTTAGCTGTGAAAATTCTGTATAATACCGTAAAATATGAAATACCTACGGATAAGCAGTGTTTATAGCCATTGCCGATTTGTATTATTCAGCTACAATTTTAGAATAAGCCGAAGGCAAGGAGATTTTTAAATGGTATATTTTGATGCAACCTCTGAAAGTAACTTACTGTTACTTGCAATTCATAACTTAAAAGATGAATTTTATTATTTTTTGGTGTAAAAAGCGTGCAATTAAATTAGATTTTTGTCACTTAGTTGATGAAAATGACTGAATAAAAGGAAATAATGATAAAATAGGTAAACTTACCTAGATGGTTTATGATTTTTTCAGGTACTCACCGCTGGCAGGTGATCTGCTTGCCAACACAGTCATTCCGGGGAACGCAATGAACGGGGCAGGTTGGTGTATTTTTGTGTACAACTTGGCACCCGAGACAGAAGAAAATGTCCTTTGGCAACTATTCGGGCCGTTTGGAGCGGTACAAAGTGTGAAGGTGATCCGAGATTTACAGACAAACAAGTGCAAAGGGTTTGGATTTGTCACGATGACCAACTACGACGAGGCAGTTGTGGCCATCCAATCCCTGAATGGTTACACCCTGGGCAATCGAGTGCTCCAAGTCTCGTTTAAAACAAACAAGACCAAAACTGCATAAGCATCTGTTACTTAACAACACCAAATTACCCAAACAAAAATCCAAATCCAAACCACCTCCACAACTCCAACTTACCCATCATCATCACTCACTACCAATTAATAAAAGCCATGCCATAAAACATATATATATCTATATATACCATGCTATAAAACAAACCACACCCAAAGGCCCTACCCCAAAGGCTCTTATCAAAGATTCCAAAGCCAATTCAAGTTCTTCTTTCTTCTGCTTCTTGTTCATTGTATGGAGAGAGAGAAATCAGAAGAAAAAGTGTCCAGCAGTACCACACCAACTAAGCCACAACCAACACTACTACCATCACCTACAACAGAGTCAAGTTTGTCAAGTCAAAGTCATGTATAATAATCATACATATATATATCATTTATATATATTATACACACAGAGATATTATCATTACGGTTTTAAATAGGTCGTGTCATAAATGTCATTAAGTTATGTCAGCTCAGTCAAAGATCATTCTAGTCGAACACCAAAGTACGGTAATTGTGGGTAACAAACAAACAAACATTGATGATATCGCTACCATTCTTTACTACTGATAAATACCTTTTCGATACAGATACCACTGTATAATTAATTACTAAAGAAATTATGATTACATCTGATGAGACAACTTACTATACCAAACACATACTGCTACTACATGATGCATTGCTGCTACTTACATAACTATAGAAAGTACCATAAAACAACTAAATAGTATAATATACGGATGAAACAAATTCATTCTCAACCCTTTGATACGTAACTTACCACCCTGTCTTGAAACCATGATAATTACCAATAATGAGAGTATTTATAATTACAAGAGGTAAATACATAATATATTATACCTTTTAGTACATCCATATTCTTCGGACATTGATGGATTGATTTTTCATGAAAATATTATACTCCATTATACAAAAGATTTCTACTACACAACAGATCAGAGAAATAATTTATCAAAATTCGAAACCAAAATAGATATCTGAATTTTCCAATGAGAATAGCCACAAGAAGGGTCCCACTTCATTTAAATTGAACACCGTAAGTACCCATTTAGGTATGTTATCATGTACGTGTACTATACATAAAAATCAAAGGGCTGATAGACGGCAGGATAAAATTGCCCCTATTTGATATACTCAACCATCTTCATTCAGTAAATTATAACAAAAGTCAAGAAGATACGAGGAGAAAACAAACCTATTGTTCTTATTTTTTAAGAGTAATAGTTAAATAATTCGATTAAATTTACCCTGATTATTAAACTAGCTCACATACTTTTCTCCAAAAGATCTTCCAGTTGTTGGTAATATTATACTTGAGAATGTATACGAATTTGTGTCGAATCTTATTTGTATACATTAATAAGTTATTACTTTAAAGTTGCTGGAACATATTTCAATACTTAACTATTAGAATTTAACAATTTGTGAAATGTTAGTTCTTATTTCTGCCATTCAAAGCTACACTACTACTACTCTTTAAAATTGGTCAGTTTGGTATAGAACAGTTAAATCAGAGTTACTTATAGTTAGAAAGCACAAGCAGTTCACTACTTTTTCCGTATTAAAAATGTAAATTTTATTAAAAAATCAATGATACTAAATTTTCGTGATTTGCTTCTTTCACTTTATTAACTAAATCATGTATTAATTACCAACACAGCCAAGCATGTTAAAAACCTACCATTTAAAGTCTGCTAATCATAATCATTCATTATTATTACATAAGTAACCTATTTGCTTCCTTGTCTCAAACTGTTTTATTCCTGAATGAATATGAATGAGAGTAGTTAAAGATGCAGGTGACTAAACTTATTTATTCAAAGTAATTTTTTAAGCAAATAAGTGGAACATCTCTAAGCAGTTTGATATCATTATCAAAAGTTGAGTCAAAGGTTGATCTCATGAGTAAGCAGTATAGTAAAGAGGTTGGTGGTAGCATTTCTCGGGATTAATGAGTACTCCAGGCTAACTATTTATTCATTTTGAATTGCCATTCGATTTTAATAATATAACTAGCATGGCTAGCAAACTTGCAAAATCAGAGTCTGAGTTTAAGATGAGTAAAACTGAAATAAAAATCAATACGAAGCCTGTCAACTTTGTTCAAACTTCCCAAATTGTAGTTTTTCCTCCGGCTTTACTGACCTCGGCAGTTTGAAAAATAAAAGGTTCATTATTAAAATTTTTAAAAAGGGAATCGGAAGATTGAGACGCACAACAAACTACTAACTAAGCTGATGAAATGTTTAGTCCTTATTCTAATGTTCTAAAACCTTTCAAGTACTAGCAAGAAAAGACTACAATATGAATATATATAATTGTAAGATACATATTTTTGAGCATTGGAACCAATTGAAATGAAAACTACGTACTGAAACTGGAACTAAAGTAAAGTTTTAAGAAACTATAGGTAAGGTAAAGAACGGGGCTAGTCAGGTCAATTAGTCAAAACTATAAAGTCGGGATGTTTAAATGCAGGTAATTTTATCACTTAAAAATATTTAATATATACGTGTAAAATACATAATAATTATTAGTACTAGGTACTTAACTATTTTATTTCTTCTTCGTGTGTGTCATTATTATTATACTATATATTACCATCGTTGTTCGTCTGTCGTTATTACTAATTGTCGTAATAGTTCAACCAAAGAAGTATGTATGTGAAGTTTTAAGGTTGTTTTAAGTTTCCTACTCATGGATGCTTATGTTGTAATAAATTTTAATATTACAACTAAACCAACACTTAAAACCTCAAGTACTACTAGCTACTAAATAATTTCATATAAATATACAACCAAAACCACACGATACTCGTAAATGATCTCCTATTCATGCAACTAAAACATATCGCTCGGTTTTATTTCATTGGTTCCATTGCTCAAAAATCATGCCCGTTGGTAGCTATTAGAAAGGAAGTTATTTGCTTAAAGATCAGGATGAAATCATTAATTACACCACGACGACCTTAAAATCAATTTCATTTTTGGCCAGTTACTACATTCGTGAAAATATTTTACAGAGTCTAGAAACTGAGGAGAGGCCTACTTAGTGGGGATTGACTTTAGCAAGTAGTTAAAAGATATCAATCTCAGACGCACATTTCCATCTGTTATCAATGACATGAGATGAAGCAACTTTTAGACACTGTCTTTAGGCAGTGTCTGAACTTTGAGAACTGACCTTTGATCTTTTATACTTGGTATTTGATCGTTAGGATTATATTACTACAAAGACAGACAGACTGAGGAAAGAGAAAGCCTAGACTTGTAGACAGACGTTAAACCTTCTACTAACCTTACTTAACGATTAGAGAGACAAAAAGAGTTAGATAGACCTTGATTTGATATACAAACCAAGTTAAAAGTTTGAACGCTACTGATTAACAACGGACATTGACCACAGGTATACAAATCCAATTGAGCTAATAATAAAAAGGAGAACACATTTTATCTAGGTTTTGGATTATTAGCTTGTGCTAGGAAGGGATATGTACGTAAGAATTGGGTGGCATCAAAAGCCCTCTTCATCGTTATACGTAATTCGGTCATAAAAAATACGGAAAGACACATGCCGACATTATAAATTCATGTTACAACTTCTATTGGCAATTATTGACACACAATCTCGCTAATCGATTAAATATCTAGTATCTAGGTAAAGTATATGGTATTTAAAGGTCAAAAAGTCTAAATGGAGTTACCAATTTGGGTTAGATAGACTAGACAACCTCGTGCATAACATATACTTAAGGGCATTTATACAAAGTAATCATCATAACGACAGGTAGACTCATATTGATTGGTTGTTGGTACTAAAGGAGTTCGGATCAGCGTATATTATACAGATCAGCAGTGCAGATAATGATGAAGAGCTATATTAATATATGGTAGTAGAGTTTATGAGAAAGGGTGATTTTGATGTTGTTAACGATGCTAATTGACTCCCTTCACCCATAAAAAACAACCCAACCCAAAAAAATATTACTAAAGACTCTTTGCCAACAACAACTATTTGTATTTTTACAAGAAATCACCGAAGAAACAATTTACTCGAGAAAGTGAAACTTTATGAAAGTCATGTGCGAATGCTAAGTGTGTGTGATGAATTTTATTGCTCGCTAAACTTAGTAATTTGTTAATAATAATAATAAGATTAATAATAGTAATAATAATATGATTAAACCAGGTAGACAGACGGTGGTGGAAAGGACGAACGTGTGAAAAATAAAAAATTGAGATTTAAACGAAATACATTTCTTCTAAAGAAATCCGTTGACTGCTAAAAAAAAGTAATATTTATCAAAAATAAAAAATTAGGTATAAAAGACTCCTTGAAATAATACAATCATACAAACAAAGATACATACACCATACACGTAATTAAATTACACAGGAAAAAATGTAAAAATGCGAGACAGGTTTTTGAGTGACTTTTACCAAAATTTCCAAAATGTATTCCTATCAATTGGTTTAAAAAACTACTTTCACTATACTCACTTATCTTCTTACACATTATCTATCTTATTGTTATGATGATGATAATTATGGAAATCAATTTGGAAATGACACGCAGTAATTTTAAAACTGAATTATATTAATAGGAAATAATACATATGACCTTGTTGAGTTAGGTCACATTATTAGCATTGAGGTGTGAGATACTTTAACCTTCTGATCTCAAGATTATATAAACCCATTAGATTGTTAAAAAGCAAAGGGATTTTTAAACAAAGTTGGAGGTTTACGTAAAAGTCAAGTGCGATTTCATACGTGAGTGGGTTTCTAAAACTCATGCATATATATTAATTATAAAATATATTACATTCATTCATACTAATTTGAGAAGACTCCGGAAGATATGTAGTAGCCTATTGTTGATTGTTGTGCATCTCGCTAAATATTTAGAAGCACACACACACTCGAAATGATGATTCATTACTACTAAATTATTATATTGCATAATAATAATTACATTAAATTACACTTTTTAAATTACAATTATATAGTTAGTTATCCACGCTAAATTACATCCATCTTTCTCACACTCTCTAATTAAATTTAGCTTATTAGTCAGTTAGTTATCATCACGTAGAGTGAGTTATTATAGTTAATCGTTAATTGAGAGTGAGGTTGAGCAAAAAATTGGAGTTTTTTAGGCTACTAGGCAAAGGGCCACTCTTGGGCATAGTATTGCATATAAATATATGATGAGGATGATGAGACATGAGATGCGAGGTGATTTCTTTCCAATTCCAATTTTTCGGCGTTACTTAAATACATCTACATTCTAGAGTTACAGTTACATAATTACAATTACTACCAGTTACAAAGAGTTACAGTTACATTGCATTCAATTTGTATTCAGATAAAAAAAATTTAATACTGACAGCGAGGCGCGTATGTGTCGTTATGTGTGTGGGTGGTTGTTGTGGGTGTATCATCATCGATTTTAATTAAAAATTTTTAAAAAAAAAAGTTACGTCTTTGTGTTGTTGTTTGTCCTCCTCCCTTGTTAACAATGTTTATGCAATTTAACTCACGTTAAATTTAATTATTATTAAAATCCCTTTTCATCTCCTCTAAAATAATATTGTACACACCTGTCTCTTTCTCTTTCTCTGCTAGATAGTTAATGATGAGTGATGCTGCTACTTATATTATAATCTCTCACTCACTCATCTTATATTTAATTAATATCTATATAAATATATTATTGTTGTATTACGTATTGCATTACATTACAAATTAACACACACACAAGTACACACACAAGAGCAGTGTACACGTGTGTATTAAATTATTAACAAATTAATTAATTAATTCTGTAGAAGCATTCGTTGTTACTTGACACGGATTATGATTCCATGTGTGTGCTTTCTCCCCTTTCTCTATCTGCATAATATATTTAATCCGTGGACATAGTCAGCAGTCAGTTAAATGATGCTTCTAGTTTATATTGTATACTTACATTATTATATTACAAGTAATTTCTCAGTATTGTATGATGATGTATGTATCTTCGCGTAGAGTTCTATACTAACTACTACTATATACTACTAAACTACTAACAACAAATTCTAAATTCCTTCTAAAAGAAAAATAAAAACAGTTCCAACGAGTACTTAAAACCTACAACTTCAAATTTACTTACAAAAAAAGGCAAAACAAACAAAGGAAAAATGCTGGCGAAAAAGAAAAAAAATTTACCATTATATAATTATATACGATTAACAAACACACAAAAAACATTTCATTGTCATTTGAACATTAAAACATTACATTATGACGTATTACATAATTTAAATGTTAATTATATCTGTGTGTATGTCTACTTAGTTAATACTAATTAACTTATTCTCATCTCTCTTAATTATTACTTGGTAGTATATATTGTGTACTTAACTCTATTAAATTAATTGTGTGTATAATATTTGTCTTTGTATTTATTGCTTTTAATAATGTGTAAAACCGTACTTGATAACTCAGCATTCAAAGTTGAAAGTATAGTAGTCAGTGATTTACTTAACCAAGACAAAACTCTCTTAGTAGTTTTGTATAAAAAATATTAATTATTAATCAATTAGTTACCATTCTTAGTAGTAATTAATTAATTCATTCTTAAAAAATTATTAGTAGCATCCAATCCATATAGGTACATTGCATTCATTGATCTCTCTGTGTAGCGTTGTATTATTCCATTGTTGATTGATTGTTGTTTGTCTAATACTAAAACAAAGTCATCTATCTATCTATGTTGTTAGTAACGAAAGCAGGAAGTTACATCACAATGGTTTGGTTGTATTCTATCTTGATTATTAAATAGGTTTTTGAGACTTTGACCTTTGATGAATTTGGAACTTGACCCTTTAATAACAACTATCCCCTCCCATAAGACCATCACAATAGATGACTAATTCAGTTTCATCCGATTTCATTAATTACTGTATTAATATACACCATCATACATTACATAATGAAATGAACCATACCATCACTTTACTCAAACCTACTTGCAGCAACTTTCATAGTAATCTCATATTGCCCTCAACTCCACTCGGACTACGTTAATTCTTAATTCTACTAGATATTGATTGACAAGATTGATTAATTTGCAGATTTAATAGACACCTTTAATGGTTTCTGTCCTTGTGGATTATTTAAAATTTCTAAATTTCAAAAATAATACAATATACTTTACCCATAATACCCCATATTCAGGTGAGAATGAATTAATTCAATAATGACTTGATTCCAACGTATGTACATTTTGCTTAGGTATTCTCTAAACTCGTATTTATGAAGTATGGTAGCATCTTTAAATTAAAATTCCGTATCCTAGCTATTAGTTAATTAATTAAAATAGCCTACGCAGTTTGGCACTTTCTCTCTCTCTCTCCCTCTCCATTCACCAATATTTATTCTTTAACCTTCTAAATAGATACACTTATCTTCATTCAAGTGTAATTCGTAGGTATTCACATGTTTAACCTATTAATTATTATTGCATGATTAATTACAAAATACACTTAAATATAAATATATATATTTAAAATTACTAGTTAATTTAATTACTAAAACTTTGATGGTACTAGTTGCTTTTTTCGATGTTGTCAATGTTGTTGTTAAAGTGTTTTAATGATTAGTACTTTACTTATTACTAACTACATTAATTAGAAAAGAGATCTATCATGCAGATAGGAGGATGATATGCAAAACAATTTGAAAAAATTAATTTAGCAGTTATAAAGTATAAACATAATAGGTAGATAAGCTGGTATATATTATTATCTGTTATTAGTCAATTTAGTTAATTTAGTTATTATTATCATTAAATATCTATATTATTGGTCTTGAGAAAAAAAAAATGCAAAAGAAATAATTAAAAATAATAACAACCAGTACAGTGACAGACATCCGTTCTGGCCTGCTTTGTCCCCTACCTTCTCTCTACCTCCTTCTCTCTCTCTGTCTCTCTATATACTCATCTTTAAAAACAATAACAAAATTAAGCCAAAAACCTAAAATTAATATGTTGGTATATTAATGATGACAGAAAATATAAGGCTAACTAAGAGAAAGCATGATTTTTACCTAAAATGTAATTTATAAACATTTGAAGGCATTATTAAAGTAATTTAAATAATGAAAATTAATTAATAAAACAAATTGGAAATTTTATTAACGATTTTATAACTTTATTGACCCAAATCTGCTTAAATCTTAGCTTCCCTATATTTTTTTTAACATTTTTGCTTGAGTTTGAGTTGAAGAAGAGTAAGAGTAGTAGTAGTGAGATGGAAGGTAAGCATTGCAGGGTTCCAGCACTTCAGACACTACCTAAGAGTCTGTTACATAATCTTGGAGAAAGTTCTTATATCCATTGAGCTATTTAATAGTATTGATGACCAAAAAAAGAAAACGAAGCTATAAAATATGCAAAAAAGCTGTACGCGTACAGATCAATACCTATGAATTATAAATTCACACCTAATCGCCATCTCTATGCATACTACTACACAGCATTATGATACTACTAGAAAGGAAGAACAAAATGATATAAATAGTATGAATATAAGGAACAAACAAACTGATACTGTGAGATAATGACTGTGGTTTGGTTGGTTTGTAGATTGGAGGGGGAACAGGAATTGGATTTTGTTTATGAACTTGTGCGTGGGTGTGGGAAACCACCCTTCATCAAAAGTTATAAGAGTAAAACTTTGTGTTAAAATAACACGTCAAATTCAATTAAAATGAATTTTCCCTCTAGCCTGCTTTCCATACCAAGCATATAAACATGGTCTTTATACGTTTAAAGGATTCCTGGAAAAAGTGATGATAAAATGATTTGACTGTTTTATTAATTCGTCTAAGTACTATTATCTATTACAGCTAGTCTTGAAAATATACAAAGTATATAGAAGATATATACTTGTGTTGAACATTGTCACAGAATCACGTGTCATAATTTTACTGAAATTAGTATTGATTTGGTATCGCTGAATGAGTACAAAAGGTTCCAATATTCATTATGACGGTGGGGATTAAGGTATAAACTTGATGTTGAAGTGAGCTACTTTGACAGTTGTCAAGGTTTGCTTTCTTTTCCAACGTAGGTTTTTGGACGGTTAGACCACATGCAATTTCAGTAGGTATATGGCACGTTATTCGTGAACAGCATATATTAATTACTACTAGGGATCTGGTAAAGTTGAGAAATGAATGGTAAAAGTACAGCAAACTATGCAAAACATAAGTTTCTAAAAAAATTGAGGTAACTTTTTAAAATTAAATGCTATTGCAACAGTAAATATTATATGTTTTAGGATTCACGAAGAGAAAGCACATTTTTAAATGGTTTTAAAAAGATTTTTCAATTTATGCATAAATTTAAATGATTTAAACTTTTTAATACAAACTTACTGATGAAGATGGACTAGTTGAGTTTTAATTTTAAAATGGTTGACAGAAAGAATACCTATATTGATGGATAGCATAAAAAGTACCAGGTAGATCGTTAAATGTCTCGGTTTGCTAATCTTGATTTCATCTATTTGTTACTTACAATTGTTATTTATGATTTATTATTATTATTATTTATATCTTAAATATTAGTTGAACATTTATCCCATTTCAAATAACCTCATAATACTATTTATTTATTATTAATAACTACTATTATTAATACTATTACAACCTACACTATTTAGTAAATTTGTGCTAGTCAATAGTGAGTTAACAACCTTATATTTTTAGCTAATTGTCTATCTCTGCGTTATTTGTTTATTTATTATTGTTATTCTATTATTATCATTATGAATTATTATTGGTTATTATTATTGTGGTTGTCGTTATTATTATTATCATTATTATTATTATTATCATTACATTTATTATGGTTGTATGATTATGTATTCACCCCTATTATTATTATTATTATTATTATTGGACGTGCGTGCCTAAACGTACTTTTTTGATTTTTTGTTTGTTTGCATTATTTATCATCTTTATTAATAATAATACTTAATATCTTTGTCAGTAAAACTATTTAATTTTGATCTGTTCATCCGTCCATTTATTTATTTTTTTAGTTTTGGTTGCACTTCTATTGCTCTCTTACAAATTCTTATTATTCTTGCTACCGTATTTCTCGAAGTATAACATAATCCCATTTGAAAATTTCAGCAGAAAGTTCCAATATTTGAAAAATTGATATTTACAAACAAACGTTTGCCTGTTTTAATAAGTAGATAACAAATGTTTTCGAGAAATATGGGATTTTTTCAGCTTCGTCTTCACCCTCATCTCAAAAAAGGTTACCTCTGATTTTTTAATAATGATTACGCTTTTGTCCGACTTTTTTAGGGTCATTCATCTACCACGGGCTCTTTTTAGCGATTGTAAAAGTTGTCCATTCCTTGTTGTACTGTCACTTTCACCCAGGGAAGATTTTGTCGATTAATAAAAGCCTGTTTCAACTTGCCCCACTTTTTCCATTTCCTGTATAAGTGTGTAGTTTAACACAGTGTAACACACTGAATAATGTTTTGTCAGTTCCTTTTTTTTAAAGTTTGATTTGCGACCAGTTATTTTATATATTCATTTTTAATCTCTTCGAAATTTTTTGCAAATTAACAAATGCTATAGTAGAAGGCTTCATACATGATCAGATCACCATTAAAAATAATGTTTTTACGGTGTAATTAATTTGGGTTTTTTGGCTTCTACAAGACGATCTCCAGGCATTATGCATTAGTGCACATCGGGTGTTATCAAATGTACCAAAAAGTTAGCTTTGAGTGATAGGTATTTTGCATGCTATGAATTTGTATGACTAAAGCAATTAAAAGCAATGCAAAAACCAATGTTTGGTACAAGAAGCTTAATGTTTTTTGTACCATAAAGGCTTGAATCATTTGTCACGAAAATTCATTAATTTATTGAAAAGCTAGCGAATGCTACTGAAAAAATTACTCTGAAACACTTAAATACTCATCTTTCATTGCTTCAAAGGATATGCGAAAGCGGCTCAATAAAAAAAATCAACTGATTTGAGTTTTAGATCATTTAAATTAAAGTACTTGATTGATTCTGATAAAAATGACATATCAGAGAAACTCATTAGACGAACAGGACATTTATAAGGTGTTTTAGCTAGAGAATGAAAGCTGATTGCTTTAAATAAGCCTTGAAAATTAAGATTTTGTCCTGTTTCCTAATTAAGATGCGAAATTCAGCTGTCATTGAATATTCTCGAGAGCTATTCTAACTAAAGACGCAAAAAACGGATTAGAATAATACTGAAGGTTCGATTTTGGCATAAGGAATTTTAAAACCCAAATTCTTTTTAAACTCATGAAAATGTAAAATCCCATTCAAAACGTCCGTATAAAAATATTTATATTGTCATATCTATCACAGAGCATAATAGCCTTGCAGCCATTACAAATGAACAGTCACTTAAGCACAATATCCTGAAATAACAAAACCTCATAATTGAACTCTTAAATGAAAACAAGCACAACCAAGCTAGTCACAGTTTCACACTAACTCTAATGTAACATTCGGAACGATTATGTAAATGTTGGACATCTTCTTCGAATCAAATTTTAAAAATCAAGCCACTACAGTAGGAAACAAAATCAAACATCAGATGACTAGATATTTTCTAAACTGACGTAACTAAACCTACTAATGAACGGACTTGGGAAAAAGCAAAAAGGACTGTACTCTTAAACTTTTCAAACAGTAAAGAACTAGTAATTTATTATTACTAAAGAAAACCTTTTCTTCTGAAGTATTAAGATTGACTGGTGCTGCAAATATTCGACATGTCTCTCAAGCATTATTCTAATTACAGACAAACTCCTGCTACTGTTTTGGGTAAAAGTACAGAAAAAGTTTTAACTCACAAACTCAAGTAATAATAGTGTGACAAAATTCAGAGTTTAGGAGTGAGCTAATATATTTTTCTAGATATAAAGAAAAATGAAAAGTATTCCACAATCCTGATCTAAAAAGATGGTTTTTAATTAGAAAAAGTCTTCCATGTGTCATAACAAGTGAGGGTGACCACTAAAGTCTAAATGGAGGACGACCCCTGTTTTTGTAGAGCAGTTTTATTACTATTCGTGATATACTCTCACTAATCAAGGCACATGTTTCTGATTAAAAATTTGATAAAACCCATCCCCATGACTCCCTTGTTCTAAATTCGGTATTCGGTCAATCTGGCAAAATCAAAAGTGGCAAAATTAAATTCAACTTCTCATAAAAATCGAATGAACAAAAAATGGCCAGATCTAACGTTGTAAGGTCCTAGAAAGCAATGGAGACTCCCCAAATTTCAAAACGTTAGCTTAGATTTATTACTTGGTACTGAGAGTTTCGGTCCCAAATTTTAATTTGCCACTTTCACTTTTGCCAGATTGACCTGGAACCCTAAATTCATACCCACATAACATTTTGCAACATTACTCACATAAAACTTTCAAGGAGTGGCACATTCCTAGCATGGCTCTTGGTTTTGTCGAATTTCAAGATTATTAAATCCTATTTATTCAACTAAGGTTAAGGTGAATAGCCTGGTGGTTCGTACACTTGTAATATGAAACCGAGACTACCTACTACTACCTACCTGTAATTTGATCCCCTTAAAATCCGGGTAATAAGAATCATGTTATCAATTTGACAAAACAAGAGCACAATGTCTTCTCCTCGAAAGCTTTGTGTTTTATCATCTAACTTTTGGGATGGTTCTTACATTTCATGAGTTTGCAGCACACTGTAAACTTATTCATTGGCCTAATAAAACCAAATTTAAAATCATCTTCTTCCAACCTCTTTCTCAAGTAGTTATGAAAATTTCTCTTCTATCCCTTTCCTTAAGTATGTAACGTAAAATACAACAAAAGAAGACTTAAGAAAAAGAGAAAAGGAATGAAATACAAATTTGAAACGTAATAGGCCTATAATTATACCTAAACAGGTGTGAGATTTTAAAGGAAAAATGATTTCATAACGATTCCATACAGTAAATAATACAGTCAGCTTGGAGATTGAATTTCACTTTTACATTCACAAAATCAATGATTCTTTTGATAGAACAAAATAATTCCAATGACTTGAGATTAATTGAAAAGCACAAAGAATATAATAATGTTATTATAAGTTGTATGCGAGTAATGATAACGCTTACTCTTAACATAAATACCAGAGGAAGTGATCTCGTTTTGAACATGAAATATTATGACGATCTCAAGGAAATTTTTTGTCAATATTTATGACAAAACTATTTTCATTGATAAAAAACAGAAGTATAAACTACCTCTACAACATATAATCTAAAGATAAGATTACAGTAGGTCATAAGCGTTTGTAAAGGACAGTTTTCCACTTTCAACTTAAATACAAATATCTTCCAAAGGGATTACTGCTGAAGTGGAGACACACATGTTTTTAAAATTTTCAATTAAAAGTACACAAAATGAGAAAAGCTAATTTTTATTTGCGTTTCAATATATTCTAGGTCTAGAATATAGAGTCTGGGTATCTTGACTCTAATGGACAGAGGAACAGAACGTGTTACCTACCTATATCACTGCCTACATCAATGAAATCTTACTGTATTACGATATAGCATGTACTTGAATGGTTAATTCTACAAGAGTTAAATAGGAATGAGTTTAGTAATAATATTTAGTATAAAACTTTTTGAATTCCTTATGATTTACTTCTTCTCTAAATACCTGTTTGAAAACTTTGAGTAGCTTACAGTTGCAAGTTTAAAAAATATTGAAAGGATGTTATGTTAATAATTCTTCTGTTACAGGTTGAATCATCAAACATCAAGAACTGTAGAGAAATCCATAACATTTTAAATGCACCTTTACTGATTGAAGTATTGAGAATTATAAATAATTTATAAGAAGTCTCATAATACACACCAAAGTAATGAAGCTACAGGGAAGTAAGTGCTGCTTAAGTTTTTCCTCAAACGAGATGTACCCATCTAAGTTTGGGAAAAAAACTAAAGTAATAACTCGCTGAAAGTACCCTAAAAAATTTCCATGAAATTTTACACACTTCAATAACTTTTTCCTACAGAGTATAGAAAAACGTACGAACAATAAATGCTCTACATTCCGCTAGTAGAAATTAATTTATTACTGATTAGAAAATACACAGTAGAGAAAACAGCACAGACAGAAACTCTGAAGCGCTAATTAATTCTAAAACATGTTAATTACATTTTACAAAAATTCCATAATTAGTAACATTTACAGTGGAAAGGTTGGTAAGTTTATTGAAATCAGGAATAAAAACTTCTTTGCTGGTTCAAATAAAATACTTTTTTCTCTCTAAGCTTTTTTTATATTTACAACGTTTTATCTCTCCTATAAAAAATGTCATTAAACACCTATATTGCTTTATTGTGTATAAAATATTGGACGTAGCGTAATAGCGATTATATCTTCTAGTGAATTGTAGTCCATCATAGATTAAATTAATTGTTATCTTAAAATTACGGTTAAAGTTTCAAAAACATAACATCTATCTATATTGTGCTTAATCATCATATTTAACTTATAGTATGCTTAATTACAATTAAAATATTACTTAATAATTAATTGAAGTCTACCAACTCCTCATATATATAATTCTTAAATTGGGTAAGAGTTTTCATGTTCTTGTTCAAAATCACTCTACAGAAAAGAAACGTACATTCCAGAAAACAGGTTTTTGCATAGAATTACTTACCTACTTCTTGTTGTTATCAAAATAAGAAAATGAACTAAATATTCTCTAAAAAAACTTCCGGTCTTCAAAATTTGTTTTTTATTATTCTTGTGGGGTTATCAATTTGGTCATCATATGCATATTGTGTGTGTTTCTGTGTGTGTGTGCATTTATGCTATTGCCTAAGTATTGCATTGAAAGTTTGGAAGCAAACTTTTCCTCTTTGATATTAAGCCATACTACTAGGGTCAGTTGGAATCCGGTCTTTCAAAGCCATGCAATAGCCGGTAGCCGGTTACATGATGTGTGATTTCATTAATCCTCAAACAAATATTTGATGTACTTTAAATATTAGCCCTGTGCTGTCAGTATTGACATTTAAAGCGAACTTTTTAGTACCTAATTAAAAGCACCATCACACGTCACTCTCAGAGTAATCAACACATCCAAGATGATGTGCCCCAAGGCTCTATGCACAGTTCGGTTGTTTCAAATTATGAAATGTATTCCCCTTAGCTGTCAATCTACGCCAAAATGGTTTCAAGCTACATATTATATTTTCGTTTGAACTTTCATAATCCTTCAGTTTCCTATTAATTTAGCTACCGAAAAAAGGTTTTACTCAACCTGTATCAAATTGAATATGGAAAAACTTTTTGGAATGTATTTACCTAACCAGGAAAGATATGTTTATACATTTAACGCTACATACCATAAAACACGATACAGCTGGATTCTCATTGATTTCACCAATGTTCAATGATTTTTTACAAAATCTACATCATCACAGCAAAAAAAGCAAAGCCTAAACACAATGATCACGAACGACATGCTCTAGCATATGATGGTCACAATGCATTAACTTATTATTAGGTGCTCATAAATTCCCCATTATTTCCACCCTTTTACCCACCTTTTACCTGATTTCCCGTGATGGGTAGTATAGCATCTTTTGTACATATGTTCGCATTGTATGCCTCATATTTCCATCAAATGTTCTTTCGTATTTAGAAGAATATCCCAGAAAAGAATAGCAAAGGCAGTTAGTTGTGTGTTTTCAAATATTATTACGAGTACCAAGTGCACACCAAAGTGAAAGCAAAGGGGAAAGTGGAGTTTTATCATTTAGGATAAAATACTGTAGGAGTAGACGATGGGGAACGTGGATGTGGGTCAATGGCTGGGGATTGGGATAAATCTGGAATCCGATCCTCTCATTGCCAGTCGGGCGTGGGCATTTTAGAATAAAACATTACATTAGTTATGTTGTTACATCCTTTCATGCTCTTTTACTTTATTCCTGTAGCATACGAATGGATGAGAATGAATGTACACGTAACAAGCCTATGCCTAGGTGTACTGGATTGGGATACCTGCCTTAGCCTCACGAATAATATTTTTAGTTATCATGTGTTTTCTTTTATTTAGAGAGAAATGTCTACACCTTCACCTACCTTTGTAATACTTACACTCAACTATCACTACCTGGACTACCAAACTAACTGTGGAAATCTCATGTGAGAATATTTTTGTTTAATTCTAGGATGAAAGCTATACTTGCATGTTCATGTCTCACTGTCTACCTAGCAAAAGTACATGAACCTTGATGCATTTTTGTTTATTTGGTCACGATTCAGATTCAGACAATGCTCCCTTTATCCCATGCTAGATTTAATCAATAGACAAGTAAGAAAGTACTTAAGGTAAGTAAGGCGACTCAGTTCACACGTACTTTTTCAGCCACATTGTTCGCGTGTTATTCGTATCAAATTCAGATTGGGGATACCAACACTTTTTTAAGTATTTAATGGTCAAGTAAGTTGTTTACAACAAAGCAAAGGCTACCTTGGACCTTATCAGTCCTTGAACGGAAAGACCTCTGTCTAACCTGCCGCGTGTCTCCTGAAAAAAAACTTCAAGTTTCTCCCATTCATTTTCTTGGGTTTAACTAGTCCCTACTACTAGTAGTTTAGTATCAATGTAATATTATGCCATATAATATGGCAGCATGACCATGAGACTGATCTAACGTGAACCATTTTAGACCGATTTTTTTAATCATTTCAGTTTAAAATATTGCAAGCTGTAACATAACACAACCAACAACAAGCAAGACAAGGGAACATTTGTACGGTCTTGTAGGGCATATATTTAATAAAAAAAAGCATGTCGACAAGGTAGCCTGCTTTCTGTCTGTGTACATAATGAAATGATTTATCTAAAACTTTGGAGTTTACTATTAATAAATTGACGCTTTGATTAGTCTCTTTTTTACTTTCATTCCAAAGCCAACTTTCTCTCGGGTGCGATGAAAACTCGACCATATATTTACTCATGCCGTATCATATTTCTACTACTACTGCCTTCCTTGCTAACATACATGAACATATACGAACACATGTGTTTTTGACAGCATGGAGGAAGGCAATTATTGAGTTGAAGTTTCAAAGATGAATTTTCCTTGCGGGGATTCCTACATCCATGTTTCCTCTAACATAGTTGAAGTTACTTATAATAAAATGTTGAAAGAAAGCAACTTTAGCCCTATATTCGTAACAGAACTGGTTACCAATTAAGGAAACAATGTTTATTTACCAAGGTTCAACTGTACTTTGGGAAAGAACCTGTTACTAGAAATAAAGTTTGGCTACGTGAAGGATGAGAATCTTCCGGCTCAAAATGAAAAGTGTGCCCTCAGCTAATAAGGAGAGAGGAACCGATCTAGTTCCCAAAAATGACGAGCCATTTCTCAATTCTACCCTTCAAGCCGAAAATGCTCTTTTTCTTAAGCTAAGTTGCTATAAAATGCATCATGTCTACTTTGATATTATTGAAAGGGAATGCGAAGTCGTACTCTTGAATTTCAAAGAATGTTATCTAGTTATACCAGTATTGTAAATACAAAAAAGCAGTAGTGTATTATGTTATTGAGTTAGAAGCCAGAGAAAGTCTTTTTCCTGTACAATTTCATTATCAAATTGGAAACCGTTATAAAAATGCTCACAGGCACTACAACAGTTGAGGTGCAGGTATTCCTTTTGCTACAACCTAATGTACAGATTTAAAAACACAACAACTTGGTGAAGCATTCACACGACAACTTACTAGTAATTCTGATAGGCTTTGAAAGCTTGACCTTGAAAGCTTTCTTTTTGCCTAATTCTTTGATACGCTTTTAATCGCTTCTTTTCTTTTGATTAGACAGGATTTTTATCATCCGTTAGTTAATGTTTTTTGACTTCTCAGAATTATTTTTCGTCCAAAAAATTAACCGGTAAAATGGGTGTGAAACGCCATGCACAAAATGAATGTTCTCGTAATAAGAATTCGGAATAACATTTGTTTTCCAAATCAAAAAGCCATAAGTCTACGAAGAGAAAGTTTACTTTAATCAAAGAAAGGTCTCGTAGTTTTTAAATACCTTATTGATGCTACAAACGATGAAATACAAAATCAAATTATCTTTCATCATCGGAACAACAACTGATTTTAAATTATTTTAGCTTAATCATTTCCATCATTGTTCTAATATAAAATAATTCAGTTCTGTCTTTCTAAGCTGGATTTCCTTTTTCAACTGTGTTGTTATTGTTGCAGTGGGACTGTTAGGAAAGCCCTTCCAGCAGGAACAGATTCTGAAAAATATGCAGACAAATTTTTGAATCTATTTTCTCTCACATCTTTCTAATTCGCGTTTTACGGTACTTAGACTTTGGACTATTTCCAATATAATATATTTAATATATAGGATACCTATGCTAATCGTGCGTTTTTATTTTTGTCCCGCATGCATGCGTGCGTGTGCTGGGAAAACTAGTTAAATAATAATAATAATTAATATAAAAATTTTAATAACAATAATATTTGTATTGAATTAAAATTGGTTGTTAGTTTATTTGGCCAAATCAGGCTATGTTCAAATTAGAAACGCCTACAACAAGCATAATAAAACTACATTATCAATCTACACTTCGAATAACTCCTCATCAAATTGCATTTACCAGTAACAAAAACCTATTTCTTGACGAACTCAAACAAAAATTAAATGAGAAACTAATAACTTCTGCTTGATAGCAAAGAAGCTTGAAAATGCTGGCTGTCTTGTTCAGTTACCTTGTTAGTTCCTTTCTTCGTCTCCTAACAAGCTTTAAGAAAAAAAGGAGTTAGACGAGAATTGCAACGATGTGAAGTGTGAATCATTGAAAAATTAATTATTTCATGCAGAACCATGTCTACTAATCGATATTGTTATTTATAGGCAAGCTCTTCTGTCATTCTACACTGGATGATCATAACTGTAACCCTATTCCAGATTATTACGAAACAAGTCATTCTCTAGTCTAGGACAAAGCAAAGTGGTCTCTACACTAGTTTTCTGAGAAAAAAGTAGTATATCACTTTTTGGAAAGCTTTGCTTTATATTCCTCTATGGAAAGCCTTACAGCTATAATTCTTTTTCGGCAAGCTATCTAATACCGTATGCGGCTAACTCATCGAATCACGAACGTCGAAAAAAAAGTCATCGAAAACAAAACGTCGAAAGAACAATTACATCGAAAGGAAAAAACATCGAATACAACAACATAGAATATTTTCAAAACCACATATTTATTCTTTAATCTGCTGACCCTAGTCTTACGATAGTCTCAGATTCTCAGATGAAAAAAAGTGACTTTATAAAAGGCATTGCCCATAACATGACTCGTCAAAGGAAATTCAGAGTTCCTATTTTAAAGGATACTGACTCCTTGACACCCACTTTAGTTGAGACCGAAGTAGCTACTCAAGTTGTTGAAAATTTAGAGGCACCAGGGCCTTTTAAGGGTTCCACAACCAAACAAACCATAGGAAAGCGTAAATGTAAATCCCCAGATATTGTGATTCGTCCCCTATTATCACAGAAGTGTAAAAAAGTTTCATTTTGATACAATTCTATGTTGTTGTATTCGATGTTTTCTCCTTTCGATGTAATTGTTCTTTCGTCGTTTTTTTTATGACTTTTTTTTTCGACGTCCGTGATTCGATGACTTGCCCTACAACCATCTAATACTGCTTGATACTAGTTCTAGTTTTCAATTTTAAATAGTGTTAACCTCTTAACCCTTGAGTTAGTTTTTGACAGTTTCTATCTTTGTGCTCTCAAAATTAGCAATGAAATTAAAGAGCAAGTCCAAAAACTGGGTGTCCCCAAACCACAGTGTGGAGACCACTTTGTCAGGTTCCAGCCATTCGCTTTGTTCAATCATCTATCCTGATATAACATCTTTTACTACCTATCATGGATCACCATTAATTTTGATCTTACAATAATTTTGATTAAGGCATTTTCGGAAAAAACTGTTTTTCAATTCAATTCAATGTTTATTCAAGTGAAGAAAGATTGTATAATGTTACATATTGGTGCCAACATCCAGTTACCAGTTTTTTTAATTTACAAGCTTTATTTATCATTTTACTTTTTAGCATTGCATTGAATGTGAGTGAAGCCCTTCTTCTGTACAAAAACGAGAAGTATATGCTCAAGTAATACATTAAAATATCATTCTATAGTTTCCACATTATAATTGAATGAAAAATTTTATTCAGTTTTATTTTAATGTCGTTCCACAAACAAGCAGAAATGTTTCAAACAATCCGTAACTCACCCTATTTTTGAAGTAGCACTATAGAATCATACATATGCATTAGAATTTTAGAATACAAGTTGGCATCTTTTCGATCCACCCTTTAGGTGGATCGTATATAGTTCACAAGCGATTCAAATTATTTCCCTTGAGCATAAATCAATACTTGTTTCAAAAAGAGATGTAAAACGAAATAAAAGTACTGGTGTGTGCACTAGTCATGCCAGTAGTATCTTTACCTGATATTATATTGTATGTGAATGATGCTCCTTTAACACTCTAAAACATGTTAGTAGATTGGATTGAATTGGATTTGCCTTTTTGGATTTTTAGACTTACTTTCCCTTACGGAAAAACAAGTTTAGTGACTTCCTTGTTACCTTTTGACAGAGAAAGAATAAACTCACCTGTACACACAAAGCGTGTTTACTGTACCTTTCCCTTTTATCCAGGTAATGGCATTCTCTCTGTGGAGAAATCTTTCATCTTGATTGGTCACACACGACATGTCATATATTCATGCCTTCATCATATTTTTGAAGCGTACGAAAGAGAGAGTGTGCATTTGTGTGAATTTGATATAATTCAGACTTGTGCTTTATATGGTCTTTTTACATGACTTGTGGAACTCTCTGAGGCTTCATGCTAGAAAATTCAGAATTGTCTGACAAGATCAATGTTTGACTCGTTTGAAGGTTGTACACTATACATTTCGGAAAGTGAAAGTGGTTGATCTTGTGGCGTATTATATTGTATATGGTCGGAGACTATTATAACTTTATTAAATTCTGGAAGAGATTTCATAAGAAGAGGATGTAACGAATCATCCTCATTTCGTTCTGACTCTTTCCTATCTTCAGAGTAAGGTACCTGGGGAAATTGAAAAAATTGAATTTGGGCTGTGTGGATTTCATATGGTTGACATAAGGTTAGATTTATTTTTTCAAAATTGTAGCGAGATATCGGATAGAGTCCAACTTCGACACGGGGTTATAAGGATTGTTAGCTTAATTTTTGTAATATATTGACATAACAGTTTAACAAATCGGAGAAATTTGAATCTATGAACGTATGTATATTTACATACTGTTTAGTTACTCGAAAGAAGGAGGCGTTGCCTTTGAAATTCCTTCAAATCTTCAAAATTCAACGTGTCTGTCAATTTAACAAACGACAACACCTTCAAGAAAGTCCTAAAACACCTACGTTTTCATATCGTTTCCGTTTAGTTACCTTTGTGGACCTCTTTCTCAAAAAGATTAACCCAACTGTTCGTGAGCTTAAAATGTGTTTATCGTTTTCAAATTCAACCTCATTCATAATACTTTGTAATTTTTAGACACAATAAATCATCCCTTGATGAGTTTCCTTTTCAGAGGTAGCATACTTTGACGAAAACGCTTATTATCCCATGATTTGAAGCAAAATTTTACAGCAACTTTATTAAGGCTGCTGGCCCTTCTGTAATAATCACTATAAAATGAGTATACACGTGGATACAAGGTAGTAGAATGTATCATGTATGGTACTTGAGATAGGAAAGTATTCACGTCTCCTGAATCTCTCTACTCTCTACTCTGAGGAAAAGACGAAGAAAATGGAAAGGATCATCATGATCATTATGTCATGTCAGAAGATGATCCGCTTTCTGACTTCCTTCTTGTCTTTTCTCTTACAGCCACAACCTTATCATAATAACTTTCCCTGTGAAACACCATACGATATACGTGTACCCTAGGTACCTCAGAAAGTAATAATTGGTGGTGGGAGATACGTTCCTAAAGGGAAAGGTTTAGTTCAATTACTATTACAAAATGTAGCTCAATAGTTGGGAAGTTCAGAGCAAGAAATAATCTTTCCCTCTCTCTCTGTCTTCACATGCTACTCACATCTTCTCTAGTAATGATAATGATAATACATACAAAACCTTCGTTCGACTTCCTAAGTCTAATAATTATAATCATAATCAAACTAAGATGGCTTATACTGCTTGAACCTGTCCATTTCCCGTCTATCTATTTCCCGACAGAAAGATGGAGAGTCTTTCTGAGAGACTGACATGGTTAATAATAAGCAAACGTTGATTAAGGGTGAAAGTAAAGTTTGGAATGTTGAAGAGGAACAAGTACAACATTTTGCCTAATTTACTTTAAAATCGTTAAATAACTAACTAGAAATGTATGTTTTAAGACGATAAGCTTGATATAAGGCTCTGAGGCTTTGGGTTGGGACTAGTAATGATATTAGTACTTTATCTCAGACGTTTTGAAAGATTCAAAAAGATGTTCAATGATTGCCAAGGAAGGAATTTGATGAATTTTGGTTGATTAAATGAAATTACTTGAACTAAAACAGTATCGTCTAGTAATATAGAATAAAAATCATAAAATTTACAACTCCCACGACAATTTAGGGTTATAGTCTTTGCTTGGGTACCTATATTCCGTAATTGCAAGAAGGAGGATCCTACAGGAATAAATTGACTTAGATCCCTTCTCCATCTTCATTTGATTCTGTTTCATTATTCTGCTTGTGAAATTCAGACAAACGACAAGGGGAAGAGTAGATTTTGACTACTTGTGAAAAATGTACGTACAACGAAAGTCACATCAGAAGTCAGGTTGTGTTACATTTAGGAAACTGGAATTAACCACTGGAGTTTAGTTACTATGATTAGCATTACCAGCCAATGTCTTCTTCGTAATATTCAAAAGCTACACATCTGTTTCTCCTAATGGTACTTACCTTACCGTTTTGATCTTGCAGACTCATTTCGTTATAGTTGTATTACAGAAGACGTTTATTCAGTGAATTTAGATTGTAACAACTTTTAAACTTTGAACGTATATCCGTTTTGGTTGGTGATATAAGTCTGTCTTGTGGTCTTGGAATTATACTACCTTCAGAATTTACCACAGCTAGTTCCTAGTAGTTAGTTTTAGTTCAGTTCTATTTTATACATGTCTTTGGTACCGGTAGACTTAAAGGTAAAAGATTGTCTAGTGGTACACTATGAGTTATAAACTTCTAAATTATGTACGTATACTACTACACCTCTAGTTATCGTTCTCGTTATGTAAGGTAGAATAGAATACATTTCAGTAGTCAAGTAGAGAAAAGGAACAAAGCCAAAAGCAGATGTGAATTTCACAGTTAATGACAATGGAATGGGATTTGTAATCCTTCGGAATAGATTTGCATACAGATTTTATTTGGCCTGTCTTTGACGGATTCTCAAATTGCTGACAAGTTTCCCCTTCGCTTCAATGCATTCTTTCTCCCTGAAACTAAAATGTGTTTTAACAAAAGCTATATGTAATCCTTCTTGAAACAACATAGGACTTAGAATTCACACTTCAATACGGCTACTTGGTGTCGTATTGTGGTAATAACACCAGTAAAACATCTAGGGAAAGGGGATTCATTTCCTCCTTCTTCAAAACTCATCATACAAAAATTCCATTCAAAATCCTGCTTTTCAAAAAATAATCAATAATAAACACACTCTAAATCTTATAAAATTCTGTGGACACACTTTGTCATTTTAAATTTCTCCTTGTGAGAAAGGGACACAGTCGGCCTGTGCCTTGCAAATTGTTTTACGTTAATCCACAACCAATTGATTTCTTCCTTTGAAATGTTGGACGAGGAGGTAAGTTGAGGAAACCACAAACAGAGTACTTTATTATGCTCTGCATTAGGTAGCATGTGCTTTCTCCTCAGTCTTGGTACTTGATTAAGTAAAAATCTCTAAAAAGAAATGCTGCCCCAGTTAAAGGGAAAGTTCTTCCTTTGACTTCATATTGTACAAGTGCATTATACAAGTAAGTAATCCTTGAAGCATTTTATTATTCTCGAAACTCATTGACAACATCAGACTTTTATTTTATTTCTACAACTTGGTACAAAAGTAATAGTTTGAACATTTTCACTTTCTTCACAGACAGACAGAGAGAGAAGAGGGGAGGAAAAAGTATATATTCTTAGAAGTAATAAGAAAACTCAAAGTATAATGTATCGAGATTTCAATCCGGATTTATTTTTCACTTTCCTTTCTGAGTCTGCTTCACCCATCATCAAATCAAGTAAAGAGAAAGCCACTAGTGTTAGTGGTCCAAATTATCAGGGAAAGGGGAACTCGATATGTCTCGGCGGTGTTGTAGATAATACTTTTTTTGTTATAGGCATTTTTACTTGAGAATGAAGGATTTCTTTATTTGATTTATCATTAGAGAGTATCTTTGAATGGGTTTTAGGAAAGTTTTGACTTTCAGAAGTTGTACAATGTTAATTATATGGAGTTATTTACATTTCAATTTATTTCATATTCCACGAAATTCTAAAGTACATTTTACTCAAAGCTGTGATTAAATCTGAGATCATGAACTTCATTTTCATTTCAATAACAAATAAAATACAAATTTTATTTCCTGTTCATGTCGAATATGTTCGTCTAATACGTGATATTCGTGTTTTTAAAGAAAATACATAGTTTGCTTCTACTTAAAATGGAGTGTTGTTTCTGACATGAGTTTCAGAGTCGTTGGTTGAAAATCACTAAGGAAGTTTCCCATCTGTAATGATTCAGACAATAAAGCCATTATTATGGTAGTATATTTATATTATAATAAAAATATAAAATAATATATATTTATATATTTATATGTATATATTAGTATTATATTATATGAGCCATTAAGGAAATAGCTCTTTTAACAAATCAAATGAAATACAATTTTGAAAATAAGTAGGATGATAACAGTTATGCAATTGCGCTAAATGGCCATTGATCTGGTTTAGCTATAAGTGCTAATTCAAACTTGATTAATTTAGAAGTGTGATTATGCCCATAGTGATACAAGCAATTGCTTGATTCACCAAAAAATTCCACATCCCTCCTACAAATTATCTGTCAAATACTACTTTATTTTAACCTCCTCCGTAAGCTACTTCATCGTATTATGTCTTAAAAATTTGAATGTAAAACTAATGGTATGTACATTCAAAAAGCTTTGCATTGAAGGAAGTCGTTAAAAAAAGTGCTTGCTAAACTAACTAAAATTGTTTTTATAAAAGTAAAGGAAATGTATTCAAAATGGATGCAATTCATATGTTTTCAGCATTGTATTCATCAATGGCATCCATTTTTTCAACCCCATTTTATTCAGTCGTTCCTTTTTTGTTCTTCTTGTTTCTAAAGATAAGAAGATTTACGTTGGATTGGTCCGACTGATCTTGAGTTTTCTACGTAGAACAAGTACATTTAAGTTGGTGTGTTTAGTCAGTTGGTTGGGTACTTGGGTTGTGTATCATCATATAATCTTGAAGGAATGCATATACTACTGCCGAGAACCTGGTATGATGGCCATATAATTTCCTATTGAGTCGTTTTCCCTTGTGTTAGAATGCCGTCTAGAACAACTACTACTTCTATTACTACTTGAAGTCCTTTCCTTCCTTCACTTCGATATCATTTCCACTTGAGTGGATTCCGGTTCGTCTTCCTTCCTAACGACAAAAAGATTTCAAGAGTTGACTGCTCTTCTTAAGTCCAACTGGCTCCAACTCTCCCGTCCTATTTAATTCCTACTTTGGCATTAAAAAGAACTCTTTAAAATCGACATTACGAACTAGGAAAAGTGGGAAAAAATAGAAAGCTCCATATTCCAAATGATTTTCCCTATGCTCTTTGTATGCCCTTTAATGCATAAAATTCCTTTTATTTCTTTAATGTCCCTCAAAAATTACACTTTACCAGTTTCGCAAAGAATTAGAGCCAGTTTTATTGCTTATTAGAAGAGACTGAGGATATGCCTTTGTCTCGAAAGAGTTTGTACTAACTACTCGTTTGGTCTCTCCCGACGCTTTCCATTGCCTTTTTAAGTTTAATAAGACAAACTACGAAGAAAATTGATGATATAGTCAAAAAATTTGTAGACTGACAAGGACACTAGATTGCTTTTTGGTAAATACTGCAATGACTTTATTTGGTTGGTTTGAATGAGCAATGTTTGAAAAATGAAATTGAAAGCATTTTTCTTCAAACAGTTCGAAGAGATGTTTTAAAATTGGCTTGTTTTCTGATTTCTGGAAATGAGGTTTGGATTGCAGGAAGATTGCAGGAGTTATTTGGGGGTAAAAAAAGTGTCCTGGTTAATAAACGTTACCTAAATTTGCAAAAATCTAATCACAAGGCACTTTAACATTTACAATTGTGACACACTGGCCACACTATCAACTTAATCAAAATACAAAACTTTTTCTGGAACTGTTATGTATCATAAATTCGAACAAAATTTTTTTTACAAATGTCTTTTACCTCGTTTAACTCTGCAAAATGAACAAATGTCTTTCTGTTTTTAAATGCTAAAAATTTTTCTTGGTTTAACTTAAATTGCGATAACTTTTTATTTCAAAAGCTAACTGGTTTACAATACTTAAGCGCAAACTTAAGATCCATTATTGTATTATTGCCTAAAAATTCTAAATTTTGTTTGCTTAACACCATTCAAATCCTTGATTTTCTGGAGACATTTTAGTACCGTCTTCTGGGACTAATTGACTTACTTCTTTTTGATTTCGACATTCGTAGGTAGAAAATGAATCCCTCTAAAGGTATTAAAACTGAAGATTAATTTGTTTAAGCTATACAAGCTATGCTGATTTATTCTGTCTTCAGATTCTCTAAAATGTAAATTGAGACTAGAAAGAGAGAGTACATTCCAAGCATTGCTCCTCCAGACTCGAGCAAACCATCCCAACATTTTATTTCAAAGTATTTTTAGAGTCCGGATTAAACAAGGGAAATAATTCCAAGTCGGAGACAAGGGCCATTAGAGGTACACATAGAGAAGTAAGTGTGTAATTTCATCCGTGGATTATCATCAGCATCATGAAAAAAGAAAGGATCATGTTTGTATCTGTATCTGCCATGTCATACCGAAAGTATTCGACGTTGTATAGCAATGCAAGCAAGGAGTAATGGGCCTTGTGGGATGAAGTGAAAGTGCTGATGAGTTGGATGATGCAAAGGCCAGTGAGGTCCCATTGTCTAAGGGTCTGAGAAGCCGACAAATCTCTAGAATATTTTTTTTCTCTTTTTATGATTATTAGCCCTCTAAGTAAGTATGTAGATTCATTTGCAGGATATAATGAAGAAAAGGGGTGTAGTAGCCGTAGCAGTAGGAGAAAGTAAAGAAGTGTGGGAAGGAAAGAAGAAAAGGATAGATACTTATTATTTTTGAATAGATATAATAGTAATAGTAATAATAATAATAACTAACATGAGGATGGGGATTCGTCCATCTCGACTCATCTTCCTAAATGGGCCAAATGAGAACAATCCACTCATCACACTCCTTCTTGCCCATTTGCATTTATGAGCTCAATCTAGTGACCATTTATGTTGAGGAGAAAGATTCCCCACAAGCAATAATAGCACTCCCCTGTGCTCCCTTTACTTTCTCCCTTTCTTTCTCTCAAGAATGGGATTAGTCAAATTGAGAAACTTCTCTTCATTCTACTAAAAGAACACCACCACCGTCTTCTCTCTTTCTTATCATTATCAAATAGTAGTAGTTAGTGGTAGTAGGTGTGCTCCTCAAACTACTCAAACGAGACATGTGGGTTTCTATGTTAATGGCAACCTGAAACGAGGTGTTCATCCTAAAAATTAAAGAATCCTTGAAAACTATTTCGTATTATCATTTTCATCAGGAAAAAACAAATCTAATTGCCTCGTAATATTAAAAATATATCTCATTTAATTCTTATAATAAACTATTGCACACATTAGCCAAGCTAATTAAATACAATATTCCAATCAGTATTTATAAATTATTATCATTATTATTAAGCTTACCATGATAAGTACTTCATATTTAATTGAAGATGATTCTCACAGGGCTGAAGTCAACTTCGGATTACTAAAACTTGGGTGAACTTGTCGGTAACATAAAATTCCAAAGTAATTCAAACCATATAAAAGTAACAAGGATAGCAGAAAAAGTACATTTATTTGAAGAAATAAGTAAAGAAGGAGGAGACACTCTAATGATGTTCCATGAGATGAAAAAGGATAAGAAATGAAAGAAGGGTATAGCTAATAGCTAGTCTTAAACATTCGAGGTGGAATATAATAGTCTCTTATGTTATATAGTTCATGGTAACCATCTCAAGTTAACCTAGTCGATGAAGACTTACTAACAACTAACATCTTTTCTTCATTCATTAGAGTCTCAGATTAGTACATTCCTCCTTCTTATGGACTTTTTAGTACTGGGAAAAATTTTCTCATTATTATAACCCTTCATGACTAACAAATGATCATAATAAGCTCCAATTCTACTACACATCCAAGTGCATTGATATGTATAAAAATGTAGTATCCCCATCATCACCAGTAGTGGTAATGTTCAAGGACTACTCCATACAGCGTCCATAGGTATTATGATTAGGTATTCACCCTTGCCATTTGCCTTCTTCGTCTGCCTCTCCACCTAGCTACTTTCTCCAGAGGGCAAGGACGAGATCTCCAATTTCACGTATTATTTTACATTATACACTCTCATGAACTTTCACAAACTTAATTTTTGGCCAAATAGAATAACCAATCTGAATACATATTTACATAAGGAACTACTTGGGCTAGGAAGAATCAAGTAGGGAAGAAGAGGCAAAGGGTAGTTAGTTCTTGGTGGTTGAGAGAGGTACACTTAAGACGGAAGAGAATGGTACCCATAGGCAAATACTAAGTGAGAGCATGGTTTACAAAAGAGACATACCCACACTACTACTAGTTAGAATATTATACTGGTGAGGCAGACTACCAGTTGTTATTAGATATATGTGTTGAGTGCAGATTGTCTAGAGTTTAGAATCTAGTCTAACCATGACTTCCCTTTTATTATTTGAGATACTTTCACCGTCACACCCTTGGGGAAAAGCCGGGTGCTTATGGTCGATCTATTCATAACAATGCCCAAGAGCGTGGAACAAACTCCCAAGGCTGCTATATTAACTTAAGCTTCTAAATTGGCTTCCCCCTTTCTCTTCTCGTCTTCTTCTTTTGAGCAAACAAAAAAGTTATATCAAGAAATTTTAAGCAATAAGACCAAGCCAAGAATACAGAAAAGCATGAAGATGGAAGGGTTGGACTTGGTTGTTAGTTATACCTAGTTGGTAGTTGGTTTTTCTTGGGAGTTCATGCCCCGGTTGGGTAACAGTTAGCATAAGTTTACGAAACTACCTAATATAATAAATTGCAATTAAGCAACTTTCCCTGATTTATTGGCAGAAGGTGGGTGGATGGTACTGGTTGAGATGGTGGTGGTGGTGGATAGCTCAGACAACCTTTGTTGGAATTAGGCACGCAGATCTCAAAAGTAGCAAGTTCCCTATGTATCTTACATAATAATATGTACAAGGAATTCTCAAGGATTTTATAACTTAAAAGCAATAGTACGCTGCGTGTTCTTTTGTTAAGCATTGTATTTTATAAAACGGTGCTTCTTTATTATGCTGGAATATCCAAATATGCATCGTTTGTTCGAAGAATACCAAAAAGGTACTGGGAACATCCCTTGGATTTCGCTTTCTTTTTCCTTCCCGTTCTCTTAGGCAGAACATTTTGTTAACATAAAAAATTAATAAATATATAGTCTGTAGGGGCGAGCATGCATTAGAAATCAAAATACCAGTGTGCTACATTAAATAAAGACGGAAGTGTATGTTTCCTTTCTTTATCTGATGATGAGAATTAGAAAGAAAGGGTTATATAAACATAAATTTAATTTGCACAAAAATCGGTATGCTTTTTTTTAATCAAGTACCTTCTTGCTTTCCCTGAGCCCTGACGCGGATTATTTTCCAAGCTAGATGAGGCTGTCGTTTAACTATTGTCAAAATCAAGAAACACTACGCATATTTATTTAATTCGTAAAAATTATCAGGGGATATTCATATCTTTTTAACATTTGTAGCTGCTGTAGCAAACTTTTAAATTACAATTCCGTAACTTTTTCATAAATTCCAACCTATGCAAAAAAAGGTAAGCGTAAATAGTCAAAGCTCACCCTTTTCCTTGAATTAATATGCTACGATTCTCCTTCAGTACAATTGCTACTTCATTCAATCCTGAGAAAAAACCTAATTTTATTTGTATAAGGATTTAACTTTCACAATCAAGAAACTTGAATGAGTATTTATTTCTCTCTTTTTCCTTTTCTCTCTCATGGAAGTAGTGTACATGCATTGTCTAGTTGATTAGTTTGTTGTTTAGAACTATTGGTTTTGTACTTAAATTTTACAATATATGCTTTTTGTTCCTTGGAAAAAAGTGAAACTAACTTTTGAACAACTTGTGCATTTTCTTATTTACCCTACCAGTTGTGCAATATTACTATGCCATTACTAAACAAATATAAACGAATTATTGCGGAAAGAGACGTTCTGAATTTCCACTTTCAATTCCCTATGTAATTTCAATAGTTTTCTTTCCTTACGAAATTACATTACTTTTCCGTAACATCTTTCTATAATGCATCTTATGAAAGAAGAGATGCAATGCGGAAGTTAAACAAAGGAAGTTTTATAAAAGTTTGAATTTTAGATAAGGCATCCAAGGTTCAATATTTTAAATACTGAGCATTCTCATATGCCCAATTAATTCAGCCTGCTGCAACAGACTGCGATGGGATTAAAGGGATGAGACAGTGCTCATAAAAGTAACTTACTAACTAATGGCTAACATTATGAAGGAGGGCGAAGTTCATATGCCAGCCACATTTTGTTGTAAATTATCTTCTTCAATGATTTGGGGTGCGGCTAATGAGCTATTCGATGAGATTATCAATAGAAAACATTCAAGTGTCTAGTTGGCTTTAAGGGTTTTTTAGCTCTGATATTTAACCCACAATATTTGATTAGGTTAAGGGTTTGGTCGATTTTTGCAACGGAAAATCTAAAATATCATCACATCAGATCTTAATGAGTACTGGAAGTTTTCTTGTGTCTTGGGGTGACGTCATTCTTGAAGGAAATGAGAATGAATGTGTATTTCCGAATACTTTTATTTAACATGGACATCGTGATACGGGCTAACCAAGCCTATTTTTGTTTCGTATATTTATTATCTACATTACAAAAATGAATACAATCTTTCTAGATTCCTACTTGCATCCCAGCTCTTACATCATAAGAGATTCTTGTAAGATATTTTAACGAATGCTAGAGAAGATAAGAATTAAAGCAATGCCTCTTTCTCTCCAACTCTGTATTATTGAAGCATGGAAGACGTAGCAAAGAGTAAGTTCATTTCCTTATAACTATTGCTATTCAAAACCCACACAACGATTGCCAACTTGAAAGTTGTAGTACAAGTAGTATTAGTGACATTAGATGTAGTTAAGCTTCGTCTTCATGGTCCTGTTTCACAGTGTAGGCGATGCCAATCTTCTGTGGTATCTGAACAAAGTTAAGTGATACAAGGGACTCTATCACTATTAAGTTAAAAGAAAAGCCCCACTATACAAGATTCCTTAGCAGAACCGTGGTACTTAGTTGTACTAGTAGTATTAGCGGTAGGAATATAGAAATAAGGAAAATGATCTCCCATTTGTTGAAAAGAGGCCATCGAAGCCATCCAAACTGAACCATTGCGTCCTATGATCCTTCCTTTAATGGGAAAAACGACAAAACATAGGAGCTTTTATAGAAATAGATATCAAGTCACTCAATGCATTTACATTACATACAACTAAGAAAAGGATATGGAGGAAATGTTCTTAGAACTTGAGTGTTCAAGTAGGGAACCTAGATGACTTGGGTTTGGTTGTGTTTCTTTTAAAGAAAGCAATAAGCACTTTTCCTATAGTTTTCTCTATTTCATGTAAAGAAAGGTTTTCCTATCTGTCTGTGCATCACAATCACAAGTACAAGGCAATATGAATGCATGCCTTTCTCCCTTCTGCATTCTATATATGTTTAATATGTGAATAGCGTCATATCGTCCATAGTGTAATTGAGGACAGTAAAACAGGAAGGAAGCCAGTGTCAGTTGTGTGGTAGTAGGAGTAAAGAAGTAGTGTGCTAGTAGCTAAGACTTGTATTACTTGTTCTATTATTTCATAGAAGAAACACATTCTCAAAACCACGGTGGATAGACTGGTCTCGAGTAAAGTTTTGACAAAGGCTCACTTGTAGATAACATTTGGGTGAAATTGAATGAGCCAAGAGCGAGTTTGAACAATAAAGAGAGCAGTCGATGAATTCTGTATCAAGGGAGAAGATCAAAGACGTTCCTCTTTTTACTTTTACAACCACCTCTGCCAACCACTAGTACTCCTTTCACTATATACTACTACCCTTTTTTCTATATTTTTCGAACTGAATATTTACTTGCGTGGTGTCCAAAACGAGACATAGACGAGTCAGTTACCATTGAACCTAACCATATGTGATGAAGTGATCATGTTCTAAAGGGACGCATAGTTTGTACCTGCTCCTTCTACGGCATGGGAGTAGTAGTTGCATATGCCAATGCAGAGAATAAAATTATTTGTTGCTTCTTCAATCTTGACTCCATGGTCCCTTTGCTTCAAGTTTGACTCTGTCACTTCAATCGGTGGAAGGGACATCCATGAATATAGCTGTTTATTTAGGGCTTGGAATAAGCAAAATAATCGCTAAGTTTATTGAAAATTGGATGCTTTATTATTATTATGACATATCTATTAAATAAGTTACCATCAAAAGACAAAGTTGCATGAATTTTATTCTAACTAGCTGAACTTTATGGATGCACCTTAAGCGAATCATTCTAAATTGTAAACAGTTTTGAAGTTGGAATAAGCTTCCAATTTAAAAGGAGTCTTGACTTTCTCCAACTTTCACCAATAAAATGTTGTCTTACTCTTCAATGTACATATTCTGTTCTATAGTATAGTCATCATATGTACGGATATTGCATTAGTTTTGTATACATGCATCTAATATTTGGATAGGATCTATCTACGATATGCATATAAACACTTGAGGTCCTACCAACCACTTTTACTTGTATCTTTTCGTTTGATTCCAATTCGAAAGTTGGGAAACTTGTGAAATATTTACAACTCACAGTTTGGCATCAACCAATCCCCATGGTCTCATCTTCAAATTCTCGAAACAAACTTTATCTATAACTACTGATGTTGCTAGCATAGAATATTGCCAACTACATTTGCTTGCTTCTGTTGCTACCACACTGAAGATGAAAGAAACAGCATTACATCACTTTGCTACTATTGTAAATAACTTTTCACTTGTAAGAGTTACCATGTGCCACAAGTAAAGCAAGTTAGTATGGATGTAAGGAGAAGGACGAGGGATATCTTAGTTATTATACTTGAGAGTTCCTTCCTGAGCAGAGAGACTTGTGTCCTCTAACATCTTATCTCATGCATAGATTCCAATGAAGAAGGAATTGTACACACAATCTTTTATTCTCTACTGGACAAGTTGTTTCGGAATTTTAACACGAGAAACAAATTCAGATCAAAATCTGGGAAAAGTAAAAGCCACTCGGTCTGATGTCTCGTCGAGACTTAGGCCTAGCATGATATCCGTTATTTCTATTGTTCCTTTTCAGGAAAGGGAATTCAGCTTTGGTAGTTGTTTTTTGTGTTTTATGTACCAAGTATAAGTAGTAGCAAGAAGAGGCCAGTCTGTAGGGGCAAAAGTACTTAGTAACTTGAAGATATAGTTGAGTTAAATGAAATATCTCTTCATCTTTGTATTGTGTACGAATGGGAAAGAACATTTGTACCAGAAATGAGAAGCACTATCAACTTCTGTCATCATAACTGAAAACTGGGCACCTCTCCATCCTATCCTTCTTCGAGTGGGATGTGTGTTACAGGGCATTTATTTATCAGTCGAGAGCAGAATATTTTATAGTTTAGTAAAAGCATTGCGGATTTTTGGATATGAATCATTCCTAGATTAAAATCTGCAAACTGCGTTAAGAAAATAGAGTTTAGAAAACAATACCTAAAAAGATATGCCAATTCTAACTTTGTATATAGCAGAACCTTTCCCAATAGTTTGATCTCTTCCATTTGAATCCTGAATTCAAACTCTCTAGCCCTTGCAGTTAACTAACATGTAACACATAAAAGAGAACTCGGCCATTAACTTCCGCCAGCCGGATTGATAATTTTAAAGAATACACCATTCCTGCTGCTGACTGTGGACTAGTAGTAGTTGAACAAGTAAAATAATAAATATTAACATAGATATTATATACAGAGCAGTTATTACTGTAAAACAACTTCAACTGTGTTAACTACTACGATATATTCCTACTTTCACCACTACCACTGCCCAAACTACGAACTAAGAAGTATAGTGAAAGCTCAAATTTCCGCTAGCTAGACTCCAGCTTCTCGAAATGATGACACAAAGTGTAGATGAGTCGAGAGAAAATATTGGCACTTTATTTCAGTCTTATCTACATGAAAGCAGGCGTCTAAGCACTTGTGGTGCATTTTTTAAACGTTATTATTCTGCTCTAGAGCCCTATACATGTTGTATTTTTGATGTTTGTGAGCTAGATGATTCAGACAAAGATCCTACTCTCTTACAGAATGCAAGTAACGACTACCACTTTTTTAACGGTAGTGTACTACTAATATGATTATGAAACATGTTATTATCTAACATGAATTACACACATAATAATACGTAATGTAGCAAATAGTCGTCGTGGCAGAGAAATAAGATCAGCTTCTTAGCGTCTAGAATCAAGCCCACATTTGGTTTCCAAAGGCTCTCTTCAAAAGTGTATACAACATACGCCTCTGGGCTCTGAGTCTCAGTGTATAGAACATTATTATGCCCATTATGCATATACATGTGTATCAGGACGATGATTCCAATGCAGTTTTTGAAACTGGTACACTTATCAACTTGTATGATGTGTAATTTTACTCAATATCATTTTATATGTGCCTTAAGGGGTGTTGTAAATGTAAGTACAAGGCACAAGAGCAAACTCAGCAAAATTAAATGTAAAAGAGTAAAAGAGAGAGCGTTTCTTAGAGAAAAGGTTATTTCACACTTAATGGTTTATGCATTAAACAGACTGCCATAAAAAATACTCCAGTCCCATAGTCCCATTCAATCAGAACGTTAAGTGTAAATCATTGAAATAAAAATGTACTTTTATTACTTACAAACATCCGCCAAGGGTCTTCTTCCTTTTTACGTGAAGAATGTACACTGAAGTGTGTGGCGTATGGACTCTAGCCCATATTCAGAGTTACACTATTTTACAGTAAATAAAAATATGAATCCTGATCCATATCCTTACACAGATGCTATGTGTCCATTGGGATGCTTAACACTTCCGACTGCAAGTCAGGCAGCTAGATCCTAGTAGTACCATCAAGGAGAAAGCAATTTCCTTGAAAGTGCCATGAAAAACTTATACATATTATATCATACAAATCATTATACATTTCGTATCAACAGTAATTCCAATATGTTAGTAAGGTACATTTTTGTGATACTATTATTGCTGTTGGTTGGTGGTGCTGTGCTGCTATTGCAGTTAGTTGTGGGCATCAGAACTCAGACAAACAGGATGGGCCAATGGTAGTTATAATTTCTGAAAATTTTGAGTTATTCGTGAAGGAGTAGAAGTAATAATATAAAAGGAAACTGCGTTCTTAGTTAGTATATTTCTGCTCATGCTTATCAGATTGCCAGTGGTTTTATTGGCACCTCTTACACATTCTTAGAAATCGTAATCAATTCAACTCGTTCATTTTTTTAATATGTAGTTTAAAAAAATCAAGCAGAACTCATAAACTCTTAGACGTTTTAAAAATATGATTAATATAATGCAGTTTTTAGCTTTCTCAACGATTTTGTTTGTGTCCATATTTGTATAGACGTCTGTTGCAATGAATAAAACCTATTCATATGGAAAAAAGTTACAATTTAAGTTCAAAAGCCAACCTTCTGTAATTATAAGGACTCTGGTTTTCAATATTAGTGGGTTTTCATTTATGTTTTTGTATATATATCTTTGTTAAGCTAACAAACTTGCATAATTAGTTGGTAAATTAGACACGCATACAATAGCAGTTACAGTTGGGATGGGGAAGAAAATGGCTTTCCCTCAGACATCAAGTACATATATGAGATACAATAATTCAGAACAATTTTTATTGCAAATTACTATATCTCATAGGTACTTTCTTTCTAATTAAGAGTCTAAAATTTAACGATGAATTATTGTCCGAATTAGTTTTTATTTAATTTTTTATCAATCTGACTTGTGATATTCAAGAAAGAGTCAAGACTAAAAGATGTCGATGAGTTAAAAGCCAATATTTAGACTGATTTGTTCTCATCTTGAAGTAAAACAACTTTCGGTCCTATTGTACGGCTATATAGACATAGACAGGTTAGTTAAAATACTATTCGTGTATTATAGGCTTTTAACAAGTCAGTTGTGAGTGTCAGCCTGAGATTTAAATATCATAATGTTTTTGTTATTTCCTTATTATTACGAACCAGACTTTATTATTTCTTTAACATTATACACAATGGTTTAACATCTTGAAATTGAATTAATTCATAGACAGTTTAGAGTTATGAAGCAACGAGGAAAGTTTACAATGGATGTGTTATCAAAAGGACAACATTCTAATTACTCAAAGTATCATCGAAGGCATCTTAACCTTATATTATTCTAAGTGTAAAGTGAGACACAAATTAAATAAAGATTATCATTTTCTCAAATTTATTCTCGGTTAGCCTTCGTGTAAACTTTCTGAAATTGAAACCGACTCGTCCTTATTGTTTGAGAAAGGCCTTAAAGAACACGAAAGTTTCTTTGAATTTTAATCAGAAAAGGAATAAGTTATCCATGGTAAAAGTAGTAGTAGTAGTAGTGAGTTAAGGTAGCGTCTAGATTTTGAAACGGTTGAAGAATTTACAAGTTCTTTTAGCATTTTTGCAAAGCGCAGAGGGAGGTTGACGTAAAGTAGACTGCCTTCTAGCTGGACTGACTCCCTCAAGATTTCAAATAATATTTCACTGCCGTTGAGCTGGAAAAGATGAAAGAGTAACTTTTGGATGAGTTTCTATGTACTGGTTTGCTTTCACGAGCCCTACTATTTTGAAGTAAGTAAACCTCAGTAGGTTATATACCTCCATTAGAAGTATTATGTACATCTCCTTGGTTCAAGTCTACCAAGTCTGTATGAAAAAAGAAATAAAAAATAAAGCTGCAGCTACTAAGAAAAGTAGGAAACCTCCACCATCATTCACTTGCATTCACTTATTCGTCATATCTGATCCAGTGGAGAAGGTATGATGTTAGACAGAATAAGAGGAATAAATTAGAGACCAACTTGGTGCATCTGAACTACAAGGACTTTAGAGAAAGGGAAAGAGAACCCCCACCACCACCACTACCACCGACAGACTAAGTTGAACACGAAGATTTAAAGCATAGCATAATGTAATAGAAAAGAAAGTAAGCTTCATGTTCTAAGATTCTACAAAGCTAGTTTTTCTTCCAAAAGTCAAGTAACTAAAGAGGCATGAAGTGTTACTTCTCCTTTTTTAAGATGAACACAGTGAGTGGTGGTTGAAACTCTGGTAGTTGTGTAGTAAGTTGCAAGTTGCAAGTCTTAGTGGCTATGCCTATGGTGGTTTCAGTGGTTGCCTTGAGTACACGTAAACGAAAAGTTTTTCATCAGAAAAAGAGTGAAAAAAGAGAAAGTTTTTGCATGTGTCAGAATGAAAATGTGGATTTAATATTTGCTTTAATCGGATTATGAGATTATTACATGTCAAGGGGTTAGCCAACTTTACATTTATACAAAGATATATCTACCTCCATCCATTTATTTGAATATAATAGAATCTCCTTCTTCTGCCCCTGTCTTCCGAGCCTATACTACTCCTTAGTTTCCTTTCAGTCGAACTTCAAAAAGTGTTTACTCAGAAAGAGAATATTTAAATCCATTCTGCCTTTTCCTCAGCAGAACAACTTAACCGAGTGACAGGAAGGCTTTAAAGTAAGTCTGAGGTTGGGAAGGCTATTTCTCAACTGGTATTAATACTACGATAAAGTCAAAGGAATATTTATAAAAGACAGAAACAAACATATGCTAATAAAGTGGTATAACTCTTGGTCTCACTATAAGCACATTTTATACAGCTCAAAGGACAGGTTTTACTCTGATTCTGAAATTCAAAGTCAACTTTGAAATGATTTTTTATTCTTGAAAATATCCCTTACAAATAATGTACAAAGTACCAAGCAAAAGTATCACCTATTAGTAAAAAGGAGAGAAAAAGTATTGGTGAAAATACCCATTATTTCTTTTACCCTTATATTATAATCGCTTCCACAGTATGAAAGATGGAGATTGTGCTTTTACTATGATGTTTGTGTGCACAAAATACTACACATTTTAGTATGAAAGTAAACAGAGAAAAGTCACTTGGGCTAATAATAACTTTCACACACAAGCATTATTACCTATACAATGCCTAACATTATTGTACATGAAAGAAAGTAACAAAACAACCGTTTTTGTACCCTCTTATACAAATAGTGTAACTACACAGGACAAAATTTTCCTTTGGTGGTTTCTCCATATACATTGCGTTTGTCGTGAGTGTAGGGGCTTTAGGCCTGCTGAACCGGTTTAACTCGGTAGTTGTTCTAATGTAGTTGTTGGTAGTACACTCTCGTATTAGTTTAGTACTAGTAAGGGTAGTAGGGGTAGTGTTCTAGGAACTGAATTGTTAATAGTAACTAAAATAATCAAGGAACATCCATCAATACATTCTGAGTCGTCAAGAGGGTACTCCTTCACATGTGTAGTGTAAAGGGTGAAGGCTAAGGAGGTTCCAAGAGCTAGTATGAGATTAGGCTTATAATTAGCTGAAATAAAACTAAAGCCCTTATGGAACAAGAGCAGGATAGATGAATGCACCACAAGGCAGGAAAAGCACACACTGAGTTTTTAGGAATTGCTTGCACGCTTATTTCCCATTTGTTACCTCTAACTTTGCACTGAATTTCTTGTCCCAAAACTCCTTGATTGCTTTGTTGTTTGTGTCAGAGCCAAGTCAAGTTAGGTTTGGTGCACGAAAAGAAAACTCCATCTGCATATTAAATCTATTTTGATTTCAGGGGAAAGAAAGGGAAAGGCTAGGGAAGCCTTCATTTCACATCTCTATAATATATCTTTGTTGCTTGATGTTGATGTATATTTATGATGAATATTTGCCCCCAAACAAAGCAATTTCAGAGATAATATCATGCGATTAACGGGTACAGGGGCAGAACAAAATATAATATATCAGTTCAGATAGTAATATGAACAGGGAGAATGACTTTTCCCTTTGGGTATTTAATGATTAGGTTGTGCTGGAGAAATTGCTCATGGAATACTTTCTCTACTTTGATTTATAGAAATTAAATTTACTTTTTTTTAGATTAGTCTAGAAATATACTGGGATAAACAAGGCTTTCGTTAAGTGCCCAATAGATATTTTGTGCAATTTTCTACTACCACAAACAAATGTAAATGCATTTCTCTATTGGAACAAGATGCCCTAGTCTTTCATTTTTAGATTAAATGGCTTTCTCAGTTTAGTTTTATAGTTTAGTTTAACTTGCGCATTTCTGGTGATGATTTTGCTTAAGCTTCTGTGTACCCAAAACATCGTAAAAGTAATTTCGCAAATTGTATGCGCCAGTTAGAAATGAGTGATGACCCCTTTAAGTCCCTTGGAAAGGACATATATTAACCTCAATGCAGCTGCAATCAGCGGTTTCTTCCTCCTCTTTGTCGTATGTGTATCGTATCTTTATCTTATTTTTTGTAAAACACGGCAAAGAGAAGGCTGTTAAATTCGTCGTGAATCACTTGGGCTCATGATTTATTCCTAGTTAACGCCGACTGCAAGAAAGACTATGCATTATGTTGTAATAACAATAGTTAATGGGCATACTTGATAGCTAGCTTTTCACAGAGTGTAAGGGAAAGCCAATCCATTTATTCATTGCATTTGGCATGATGATGATGATGAGAATGGTTGATAGGAACTAAACCAGTGGCACTTGTTCCCTATAACAGGGGTCTAGCCACTCTCTGGCAAGTAGACTCCAACCGAATCTGCAGACTGCGATAACGATACCAGGAGTGACTCTAAAAGACGACTCAGAGGACTTTTTTCATAGCAGTTCATGCGGTTCTGAAAATTCCTTCCATTCTATTAAATTCCGACTGGCTGATAGCGAAACTCATTCGATTTAGGAAATTAATTCTGTGCATACATGTGATGTGTCATAATTATTCCGTGAGTTAAATCAAATCTGTCATTTCCCATCGTTCTTTAGGTTCTTAATGCTGGCTCATTGGATTCGTTTCTAACTCCTAACACACTACTAAGGGGGCTAGTGCTAAGCTCAGAATACTTTCGGTTATTAAAATCTGACAACTTTGACTTAACAACTAACCACTTACACAATCTTTTTCTTTTGTCCTACTTCCACACCATAGAATAATGTTTATTTACATGCACTTTCATTTATTCTACAAATGCTACTAAAACCCTTTAAACCTAAAGGGTTCAGCTTGAGCTTTCACTACAGTTGTATATGTAATCATTCGTAAAACAAAGGTTTACTTGCAACTGACGTGAACACCGCTGTGATTACCTGTTACTTATTGTTATCGCTGTTGTAAATGTATACCTTGGATAAATAAAATTCAGCACTCCAATGGAATGAAAGGAGTCTACACATCGTTTGGTAATGACGCAACAATTATGAATTGTCGAACCAGATAAATTTGAATAAGTTACCTCGTTGAAAAAATTAATACGTAGTGGTTAAAACCATGAAACGGTAAGTAATCACTCAGCATAGGGTGACCATGAATCACAAAAGAAAAATCCAGAACACTTTTTTATACGTGACTTTATATTTTGTCTTCTACTGGTTTAACAGATTACGCAGAATCTTAAGTTAGAAATTTTCCAACTAATATTTCAGATATGGAACAATAAAGAAATTTAAAATAGGTAAATAGTGGCTAGTTTCTTGACTGTGCTCACAACTTCAATAGTATTAAGTAAGCGGTATATATTCTAAGTAAATGGTACGAAAGTGTACATTACATAAGTGTACACTAAGATAATGAGCATCATAATACTTAGGTTTTATAATAATAATTACAGACTCAGCCATTGTATTTTAATAGCTCAGGTTACTACAGCCCTTTGGAAAAATTGTTAGTTTAATCTGGGACATTTTCAGGACACCAGGACAAAAGCGACAAGCCTCTTGGGATGGTCAGCTTAACTAATGATCAAATTAAACCACCTTATTACTCCCTTGTTTAATAGTAGACGCACAATTTCCTGTAAAAAGTTAAGCACCGAGATAACCCCAACCAACCATATAATTATTAGTAAAATGAGAATTTTGTAATTCAACTATTGATTTTTAATGGCTTTTTCAAAATTATTGTATAAATCTAACGCTTCTCCATCTAATATTTCCTTTTATTATCCAACACATCGAAAATAACTACACTCAGCTTTTCCAGGAGCTTTTATACTCTACAAAATTAGATACCATTGAATCGTATGTATTCGTTCAAAGAAGTTTTCCATTTTAAAATAACTTCCTATCAAAAAGAAAGCATAAGGTTAAAACTAAATACGATACAATTCTAGCAAAAGCTTTAAGTATTCCTTCTACACAGAAGAACAAGATTGAAAGAAAAGTAATAACATTTGCACTCTATCATATTTCATGCATCATATCGTATCTTTTGTACAAACTACTTATCATTCACAAACTCAAATCATTCATCGTGTAATTTCTTTGATTTTCCAATCTAACTCTTTTCCTTTCTCTACAACATTTATAATGCCATGCTTGTGCACTATATATACACACAGTTTCCCATTTCACTGAAGAACTTCACAATCAGAATCACATTTCTTTATAAACTTGAGTCAGTTGAGTCGTCAACATTACAGTAAATTTGGATGTAATGGCATTTAGCAGCAGAGGTAGCTTTCATGTATTAGCCATTAGGTTAGCAGTATTAGGAGTGAGTTAATACTCTGTAAAAACTAAACTGATTTCTCCTCTGTAAAAGTGACTGAGTGAAGAGTGGGTAGTATTCAGAGAGCATTATTATTTGAAAAGTATCATAATAGTCTTGTTCAAACGAAGGAGTATTAATATGGAGCAAGAACATGCAAAACTTTTTATGTGTATCCTGAGGAAATGAAAAACTATCTGTAATGTTGAGCGAATGTCTTTTTGCATGTTTCATATTAAAAGGGCCCTGCCTGCCTCTGTTTATATGCACATATAAAGCTATCTATTCATCTACTCAATACCTAAATACATCGTCTTCTTAGTACCCCTTCATTCCTTTGTAACAAAGTATGTATGAAATCAAACCCTTACATAAATAGTTTACTTTGCTACTTCTTCTGCCATGTAATAATACTATTCTAAAAGTGGTGTTACCCTTGTACTATATAATAATGCCTACTGACTTAACTCGACTACTACTGGTCTCCTTGTTACAAATAAGGTAACTGAAAACCACTCTGCCTCTATAGCTTAAATAAATGCCTACTTTCACTCTGCTTCTCCTGCCTACTGATAAGTATCTCATTTCTCGATTCTACTAACTTTCTCCCTTCACACAGTGTGACTCAAGGATTTTGAAAACTGTTGGAAAACTACTAATACTAGTAGAGAGTAAGAATGTACTACGAGAGAGAGAGAGAACAGTGTGAGTATGCAACAAATCTCTTTGAACTAACTAAATGGACTGAAGGGGTAATGAAGGAAGTAGTTTATATTGTAAATGAGTCTCTCAAGTAAGTAATACTTTTGGTAGTAGTAATATGGCATGTATAATACTAGTTTATATAATATACTGGTGCACTTGTGCTATTGTCGAATGGCACTTTCATTTCATATCATTGAAGCCAAATGTGTCTTCTACATACTTGGAGGAACGGATATTGAGTTAACTTTTTGGATTTTGGAGAAAGTGAGCCCATATTGGAAATAAGTATGAAGTACTCTTCTTACTTCTTATTTCACAAGTATTATTATGTTGGGTGTAAGTCCAGTCAGTTGGAGGGATGCTGATTCGACAATGTATTATCATTACTGAACATCATTCCTTTTCGTATTCTACATATTATACTTGTACTGGTGTATTAAGAACAAAATGGCTTATTGGCATGGCATTTATTTGCTGGATGTAGAGGGCTATATTATATATGGCCTTAGGAGGACAAGACAGACAGACTAAGGAGACATTTGAACTCAATTTAATGCAACTTTCATACTTGATTTGAACCATTTAATACTCTGCTTTGGCTGCACTTGTAAGTTGCCAGTTGTTTGTTACAATTTGCAATGTATTTGTTTTATTTGGATTGAGAATGTAAATGTGATGCAATAACTTGTGAAATTATGTACTTGCTTCTTCCTGAAATAAAATATATTGCAATAAGTTTCTTCGAATTAAATGGGAAATCTTTATGTAATATTCATTCAACACTCTTGCAAATGTACTACTTGTGTACGGGCTAGGAAACATTACTTCTGATTCAATTTCAAAAACATTTTACGACTTTTCAACTTAAACAATTACCCGAGGTATACAACTTCCATGTGAGAGTATTAGGATTTGGTTTCGAGGAGGATGAAAGTAGGAAACTGAATGGAGAAAGTCAGACTAACAAGAGATCTACAGAATAAAATTTAATATGTAATATTGACTTTTGAACATATTCAAAACTATGTATAGGATTTGATGCGATGCTAATAAAATTCTAGAAAAGTAAATATCGATTGTGTAAAGAAATAGAAGTAACAAAGACGACTGAATGTTTGGAAAACTAGATGCTTTGATATTTGCATAAAATTCTCTTTATTTCACTTTATTTTATTTGAGCTCATACTTAAAACTACATTATGTCCGGATTACACTTATTCCACTAGTTGGCATGGAAGTTCTATAGATACAGACGGCTTATACAAGATTCAAGTTTTTATACATTCAGGAGTGTGTTCAAGTCTGAAATTGTATTGAATGTGAATGCATGACAGATTCCAGTTTGTCAGAACGGTATACGAGAATAAGTCCTGGAGTAGTATCATCTCCAGGGGTTTTTTTGCATCATCTTGTATCATATCATAAATGTACAATACAAAGGGACTTCTGCTCATACAAATACATAAAAAGATACAAAACTTTTTAAACTTGAGAACAACGATGGGAGTAAGACGAAATGTATAATAAACGTTAAATCGGTAGCTTTGTTACCATTGATACTGTCTGCTACTACTAGTATCTCTGGTTTAGTCCACGACTTCCTTCACTATCACTACTGCTATTTCTCAGTTCCCTCGTGTGTTATGTACATTCTATTCGCCTTACTTGTAAAACTTTCGAAACCTAAATAAAATCCTACTGATACTACAGAAAAAAGTTAGAAAAGCATCAAAAGAATCGACAACTTAGGTACTGAGAAACGAAACAAGTGAGTAAACCTTGCTAGTAAACCAGCCTTAGTGATGCAAGTTTATGAAGATAGGAACGATCGAATCGAAATATAGAAATACAATACTGATGCTACTTCTGGCTTGGCTAGCATGGTTCGCTGGAAGGTACAGATGTCCTTTATGATGTGAGTTGAAGTTGAATTGAACAGTGGAACCCTTTCATTAAACCCAAAGAGAGGAACCTTCCGTTCCAAGTAAAAGTGTGACATAACATAAAGTACTTCATAGGACACGTATCCAAATATAGCCAAGCTGTACACACCACTTAGTATATCCATGTGCCATCAGTAGTTCAGTACTCATTGAACTTAGAATACAATGTAGATACGATGCATATAAGGTAGTAATACAATGTAATCTCAACCATGCAGATACAAGCGTACCAAGTAGCAAACCAAGACCCTTCTGCCCCACTCTATGTAAAATGCTAAAGGAAATTCCTGTTGGAAGTTGGATCATTAGAGCGATCTGTTGCCAACGGATGCATCTGTCACCGACACCAAATTCTAGTTGGGTTTGTTGGAGACGAAAACTGTAAAAGTCGCAAGTCGTCAATTCCATGAGGAACACGAGCGAACAACTAGAACTACTAGGAGAAAACTCCAATCAAATACTCTATCCGACCATTTACTACTCGTAATATTGCTACAACTACACTACTACAGCTAAAATATCCTTTTACACAATGTGGGTGTAACTACACATGTATTGGATACTGTGTAGCTGAAGAGGGATTTCAATTCGAGAATTCGTTTTCGTTCTTACAATGTACGTACAACGGAAGAAAAAGGAAATTCCATTGAATGCACTAAGAGTAAGCTTTAACTCTACGAGCAAGAAACTCTTGGATAAGCAACACGCATCATTTACGAAATAGTATTCACACTCCAACTACAACTTATAGTTCCACGGGAAGTGCGACAGGGTAAGAATTTCTTTTGCTTTGGGATACATAAAGTAAATCCATAGTTTATAACCTCCGTGTACGTGGGTATCATTGGTAACTGGTTTTTGTCACAAAATGTTCCTACTACTCTCCCACCTACTTGTGACTTGTCCCAGTATAATACATGGTGAAAGTAGAGACTCGACCCAAGTATAAAAACATTTCTTCAGAGGTGATAGATGAAAGGCGACATTTCACCTTTTTATGATACCCACCACTACTCCACATTCACAATATCCTGATACAAAGGTGCCTACACAAACTATTTGGGTATATACCTATATTACTTACATTTAGGTGTAAGCCAACATGTACTCTGGTTGTTTCGGGTGTGTGTGTGTGTGTGTAGAGTGTGGGATAATATTTTATTTTATATGATATTATGATGGCATTATGGCAACATAATGGTAAGAGATAAGGCATGCCAGCACCTACATAATTTAATATAACAACAACATAAAGGAGAAAGCACAAAGAGTCGAGTAGACGAAGGGAATCTTGACACGAGGACAAGGCAGAATGCATGGCTTTCTCTTACAATATGCACATTAGCAGGTAGAAGAGACATGCTTTTGTGCTCATAAAATTACTTTACATTATATTACATTACTAAAGTATATCATATGTGAGTGAGTACATCCAATTTCCATTATGAACTGTGCCTTGAGGTATTTTCCTCGGTAGGTTGTACCTTTCACTAAACTATATAGGAAGAAGGAAAAACGTAGCTTCCTTCCCACAAAAGTTAAAGTAATATAAAAAGGGGCACCTTTTCAAGATTGAGAAAGATAATACCTAGAGTGTACGAGGTACAATGTGAGGACCTGGCATACCTGCATACAAGGAAAGATTTTAAATGTAAGGTATTTTCGAGAAGAAAGGCCGGGGGAAAAGGGATGTCAAGTGAACCGGAGGCATTCTTCTTGGAAATTGAGAAGGCTTGGTTAAAGCATCTCTCTATATGTTAAAAAGAGCTCTTTACATTCCCATTAGTAACGACCTACGAAACTACCTTCACTTTTTTTTAGTTTGTCTTTCGTGTGTACCAAACAACTTTTAGCATTTGCTTTCTCCTATGGAACTAGTGGAGTTGAGTTTGGGTATGTATTTCAATAATATAATCCGAGCCAGCTCGTTAAAGTAAAAAATATTACCTTGTATGATGTCACATTATTTTGATTATGTCTAATGTTTTTAGTACATTGATGAAATAATGAGATATTCTAGCTTCCAGCAAAAGTATTATGTTTTAATGGAATTGCAATGAATATCAAGGTTCTTATAGTGTGATAGCTGACAGAGGTTCATAATTTATATACAAATTCTAAAGGTATGGGAATAAGTACCGTGAGGGAAATTTTGTACACTTTTATTTACTATCAACTTGTCTCCAAAAATCTTCAAAGTTTTGGAAATTTTATTTGTTTTAAACAAAGCAGTCTTAAAAATATTTGCTAACTAGGTATCAAGATAATTCAATCATAGCATGTAATTTTATCGGAATTTTCACTACTTTCTTTAAATATTAAACAACATAACTTTACAATAATTGTAAAAGTATCGTTACGAACCCTTGCAATCAGTTTCCGAATGAAAACTTCAGAATAATTATTAATTAAGTATACGATTCCGTAAATCTATTGCATATGATTTAGCTTGAAATTTATTTCAAGGCATTTCTAGTAGAAGTAGTATTTCGAGCAGTATTTTTAGTTCTATCCTATTTGAAAATATAAATTGTCCTGATTCATGCGACAATGAAAATTGTAGACTACAGCATTTTTTCAGAAACCATCATGATTTCATCATCACCAAGATTGTTGCCAACCAAAGTTCTTGTCTCGTAACCAGACCAAAGATAGATGCAAACATAAGTACTGAACCATGAGCCGATGTCACAAACCCATATGATTCAATATGTTTTCACTGAACCATAATGAATCACAATATTCTCTCTCTCTCTCTTTACACAGTTACACACATGATATAAAGCAAAATCCCAAGAAATATACTTACATTCGTCTCTCGATCACTACAATATTCTTACATCTTATTCGTACATGTGTTAGCAATTCAAGACACACGATTGTTACAAGGCACGACGCGTAAGCGTAAAACCTGCCTAAAATGTATTTATCTTCAGTGATATTTATGAATACGGGAAAATAAACAACCTGAGCATCCTTCACTTCTTTTCCTTCGTGAAAAATCTGAGATACATAAAATAAATGCCAAATACAGAGGGTATTTTCCCAAGTTTGTCTTGTTGCATGAAGAAAAATCCCTTAGATGACTGAATTTACTCCTACACATCGCAGATTAGTGGCTTGGAAGTGGTTTTGCGAAGCGTCTCTAATGAAGATGGTTAGGGTTTTTTACATGCCACGTATATTTATTTATTAGAAGTGGACGGCTCTATAGTCACTGTTTGTGTAAGACAAACAAGAGCTGAGGTTGTTTTTAGAATACCTGGAAACAGTGGGCTTATCTAACATTAGCAAAATACATATATGAAAACGTCGGTCATATACCGAATTCATGAAATAGCCAACCAATTCACCATGATAACAAATGTGTTCGCAGCTCTAGGTATATGTACAAAATAGAAGAGATAACCCTTAGCTGTAGTTTCTTTGAAAGCTTGCTTACCTAGAACAATTTTAGTTGGGGTAGTGGAGGCGTAGGGCTAAAAAGGATAAGTGTAGGATGGGATGTAGGAGTAGTGGGATGAAAGGAAATTTAGAGAAAGATAATATGAAGGGACTGATGATCTTCACAGTTTCTATTATATTTCTACTGACAGTGGTGTTTTCTGGTGACATCAGACCACTACTATGTGTAGGGGTACCGGGTACCACATTCGGTAAGTTTAAGGTGGAATTGATAAGGTGTGATATTGTGCGGAATGTTCAGTGAAGTGACAAGGAGAACGGGCATGGAACCAAGTAACGGAAACAACCTCGTACTTTCTCTTAAACTTCTACACCTCTCTACAACTTGGTAAGGATGATCTAAACGGGAAAGACAGAGTAGCTTACATAATATAATTCATGTAACTGAGGTACATATTTCGATCAAGGTCCAACCACCTAGCACATACACACACATAGCTCAAAATAGTACTACTAACATTGCTCTGGGATGGCAGAAGTACTAAAACTGCTATCACTACTGTTACAACCACCGCAAGGAACTTTTAGTACTATCAGGGTCTTCTCTCTCTCTCTCCATTCTGATCACATTTCATCCCATCATTTGCTCCACATAATGGCTGTCATCCACCAGGATCAGAATAGAGTTATAGACTAATAGCCATAGTACCGACCTCGGAGAGTTGGAAGATACGACAAGTAAGTACGCTTTCTACTAGGGTAGTTTGGTTCTGTTGGTTAAGACCCTGTCTGCCAACTGGGATGATGATGATGGTGAAAGCGGAGAAGCCTCAATCTTCTAAACTGGGATCAACCCTGGTCTTGTCTTCGTGCTTACTATTACTGATGGTGACGACGGATTGGATCTGAGGAATATAAGACAGAACATACCATTATCAGTGGTACATACGAAACGATCCAAAACCTGCCTACTTTGAGTTATATATGAAGATGTATTAAGGACATTCGTCATGTATAGAATTGAGGGACCTATGATATCATGCTATTAGGAATTTCAGATTTATACATCTTCACGTCGGCACAAATCTCATTGACACCCGTTTGCGTCTCTTACATGAAAGATTTTTTTTTCTCAATAAAGCAAAGCAGAAACCTACAAAAGCCGGTGTAATGTGTTGGATGATGATGGTGAATGGCGATACTAAAATCCCTTGAAAAATATATCTAAAAGTCCGTACTACTCTTAAGATGGACAGACAGAGACAAAGAATTAGCTAATTCTTATGGGACGAATGGGTCATTGTAGATCACGGCGACTAAAAGTTAGCCCTTGTGTCACGTCCCATCCGCAAGTCCTAGGTACATTAGCACTGTTATCACTACAGACGGACCCACGGACACCGAATAACCCATCGGGTCTACTTAAGTGGTATCATGAGATTATTAGGACAGTCACATGTACATTATCTTTGTAAATTAATATAGGAAATTAAATGTTGTTAGAAAACAAAGATACTTTGAATTTATTGAGAAATAATTTTTAACGTCGCCCATGTTTAGTTATACCAAGGTGACCATCAATCCGGACTTAGCAGGGTCATATCCCCATTTTCACACCAGGTTCCAACGTCCCCAAAATGCCCGGTTTCTGGTAAACGGTCAGATACTGATTTCAAAAATACTAACGACTAAACCTTCTATTCAGGACAAAAGGTGTGTTGTTGCATACTATTAAAAGTATATTTTTATTCCTAATATACCACGAGTAGATAAAGGTACTATTATTTAATTAATGTTGTCCAGGTTATCTATTATCTGTACTTCTGTTGTATGTAGTTCAAGAATTTTAAAACCGCTGACAATGACGGCGTTCTATTCTGGATAAGAGATAATGTCAGGTAGTAAGGGGTACTTATTATTTCATATAAAAAATAATTTTTACCCCCTACACTCGCTAAGGGCATGGAGAAGTAGTGGCAGTATTAAATCCAAAGGGGGTTTTAAAATGTACCATAAGGTTTTTAAAAGGGGTGTTGGTGTTGCTAAAAGTGTCCAAGGTCTTCATTCGTGATCGATGGTCACCCGAAGTTATCAAAATTGTAAAAAATTCAGAATCACCAAAAGTAATTTAGTCCTAATTATTTAAATGTTTAAGACGAAAGATTTCTCCCGAGGACGCAAAACTCTTTGTAAAAAATCGAAACCTAAAGCCAACGAATTCAACTAACAGTGAGTAAAGCTTCACCTTTTTAGATTTTAGCTACGGATTCCACAAAGGAAAAGTGAAGCATCTCTGTCGGTTATGAAAAGTTTTACTCACGAACGTATAACCTGAAATCTGAATATCCGAACAGGTAGAATTTCACAGTCTGAATTTTTGTTTGGCAATCCAATGATTGTAAAAAGTGTGTTGAGATGATGAAAGGGGAGGTGGACTGTGGTCGACCCGAGTCCGGGGCTTTCCCTCATATCTGAAGCTTAGAGTCTGATAAACGCAAGGACGTATCCGGTTTCACAAAGCAGGGTAATGCGGATGTGAAATAATATGAGTTGTGTGAGTTTGAGTTGGTTGGGCTCTAACTAATAATGTGTATCCAGAGGGGACGTTTTAAGTAAAAGTTGACTTGATATCTCAAATGCATGCAAAAATCTCATTTGATCTTATCAAAGACACAAATTCTAAGTTAGTAAACTTGCTCTACACATAAAATTGGAGTCTCGTCTCAATCTAATAAATAGTTCGACCAGGTTGGTTTGATAATTTCTCTGTAGTAGGAGTGGTTCTAGGTGTAAAACTCATACGGGTTCATTTCAGCGTTAGCAAAATTTGTATTCCAAAGTAAGACCATGAACGAAGCCAAAGCACACAAACGTATGAGTTAATACGCACGTTGTACCGTTCTAGGTAGAGATAGCGGCCGAATTCTACCTCTATCTTTCTAAAGCCTTGGTTCTGGGAAATAAGTAAGTGGACCCCCACCGTCACCGGGTATTGCTTCAAGCTGACTCCATTCAATCAACTGTAAAGGAAAACAACGTCAACATTTTTGGATATTTTTTTTTCAATGATTTTTCTTGCTCACCAGCTCAATCAAAGGACATACTTTTAAAAAACGTTCTATCATCGCCGACACCCTGTGCTTAAGTTGTTAAGCGTGACCATTTTTCGCATGAATTCACTCGCACTCTAGAAAACTAGTACGTTTTCCCCAGTTTTATTTGACTCCTATGATCGGTCGGTCATACTAATCTTCCAGCTACATACAACACTCAAATACAACCGTACTTCATAAATGAATGATTACCTTCCCGTGTCAAACTAAATAAATGTAACCGACCGTTCTTTAAGCTCTATCCTGGTGTAAAATTACATTTCAAACAAAAACTAACTACCTACTAAATTCAGAATAATATTAGTTTCATATATTCCAAACCATACTTGAATCATACCTTCAGACCTCTGCACCTACATCAAAAGTTAACCAAATAATTCTAGGAATTTATTTTCCTTTTGAAGCTAAAAATCACTCGATTTGGAAATTGGTCCACTGTGTTCCAAAGTCTTGTCCATAAGCCCATATCCTATTAGCTTGTCCTTTCGCAGAAAGTTAAAGTTTTCTTTCAAGCCCTTGGGTAATATTCGTCTAGTTAAAAGTTTCCCTTCCAAACTGGAGTTTCTACATGTTCCAACTCTTTTCCTGGCATTTATATGTGGACCATACTACTTACTCCTCTGTGTTCCTAATTTCTTTTTATCAAAGTTATGGAAAGTGAATGTCTTCGGCTGAAACAAGGTATCTGTGTATTCAATCATGTTGTTCGGACAGATGCCTTGATTCTGAAGATGAGGAAAAGTAGCATAAGTAGTTTAAAAAGTTTCAACACAATGCTTCTTTTTATTCGGTAGATGTAAAACTTTTTACCAACCTTGAGGAATATCATTACTTCATTATTTTATTAAGGACAATAGATGCGAATCAGTGAATCTATGTGCAGATGTGTGACTTCAAGTGCTAAATCTTTATCCTAGTGATAGAATGGATTGGATACTTCATTTCTCCAAGAAGGACAAACTGTCACGTAATACAGCGTCTAACCCACTCTTTGCTTCCCTTTGCCCCAAGTCCAAACATTAAAGGAACTGCCTATGGACAATGAAAGTTAGGACTGATCGGTGCATATGTCATAATTACTTGATATTACATAACATTTCCTGTTCGACCGAAAGGTTTAACTGATAGTTGAGAAGTCATTATATGTATTTATGAAAATGAAAATGAGGTAGAAGCTACCTCAGCCTAGAGCCCTTAAAAACACTTTAACATCCATATTTCCAGGTACTATAATAATGAATTTAAAAATTTTAAAAACAATCATCCATTACTCTATACCAATTAAAAGGAGCAAACATTAGTCACAAAAGTAGAAAGTACATAAATAAGCTCTCATAATCTTTTGCCTTCAATTATAGCAAACAAAGAGATTCTATCCGAGGGGAAAGTAAATCCAACTCATATAATAAGGGATGCATCTGTTGGTGAAAGTATTTATTCATTTTGGTCAAGCCAAGTGACCATGTAGTACAACAGCAATAAAATAACCCTTATTTGCCGGTATGATTTTGTGGAATGTAGAACAATGGAGGAAAGTCCGTCTGTGGGAAAAATGGAAGTTTCCTTTTGTTTATGTTCCATTGAGCTGAATTCATAGACAGAAAGATATTTGTATATTATCTAGACCGCAGGCTGGTCTGGTTTGCGGTTATCATAAAAGGGAAAGGTAAGTTATGCTACATGAAGTAAGCGATGTAATGTACCATGTACTTATGTGGGCTGACCATTCCATGTATATATCCTGTGTGTTTTTGTCTCTGGAATCTATGAAATTTATACAAGTAGATAGGCTTTGTGGGCCCCGTTCAGATGAGCAGTATAAAAGACCGAAACATTGTGCTGAATTTAGATGGGAAACTAAATGGGTTTCGTTAGGTAAGTTTCAGAGGAACCATAACTGAGGAACAACACAACCAGTCATAGTCAATGGCTTGGCAAAACTGTAAAGGTTGGACCCAAACCTGTCAACGTGAATGTAAAATATGGGAAATGCTTGATCGAATTTTCCATTTGCTAGGGGAATAGACAGAAAGTATCCATCGCTATCAACACAGTCCCAAAAATATAAACCACCATCCTTTTCGTCTGCTACAACTAGACATTTAAATCCAACTCGAATAAGGTAACTTGACAGTACCGTTAGAAAGGTTTTTTATATTAGGTTAGTCGTAATAATGATAGCATAGATTCAATAACAACAATACAAATTTTTGGTCTTGTTGGATTACGTTATTTCGCCCTGGCCCTGATGCCCAGTTTATGAGCCTATTTCCAACAACGCTACGATTCGATAATAATAATAGTAATAGTAATAATAATAATGTAGAACTATCTCTCTAGAAGAAACAAGAACGGATGAATAGAGCTTTGCACTATACTTGTACATCGTACATCAAGTCTTTATAGTAGTGGTAGCATTGCTAAAAGTAAAATAGAAAAGCGGCGTTGAATCTGCTTGACTTGCTTTCCCCATGCGAAGGTATCATATTGGGTTTTTAGCCAAAAAAGCGATGAGTGCTGTGTGGATTTTATGATGAGACGACTTTACAAAGTTAACTTTCTCTGCTTGGGGAATTGGAAATTGAGATGATGCCATCGTTCTGTCCGTCAATGAATCTGGTACAATGGTACTTTTACTGGTTGTCAGTCAGTATAGAGTTGGGATAAGTGAAGTCCACAACATCCTGTGTATCGGTCCTCGCCAACTTGCAACCACTACTATCACAAACCACCGTTATGTACTTGGACTAACTACCCTACTATGTATGCATGACCATGACACTCTACGACCACTGACACTTTATACATACATGTAGTTAGCTGGTTTTCTGTTTCCCAGCCCAGCTTAGTAAGCAACTTAGCTTTCCCCATCAATTCAGACCAGGTTTTCTAGTCCTGTCTAGCCTCCTAACTATACCGTATCTATGGACTACCTTCATCATCATCATCCTCATCATCATCATCATCATCATCATCATCATCACATCACTTCCCCACAGTTAAGTACTACACAAAACCCTGTCAAGTCATCCTTAGGCATGAACCCCATCGAATCCAAACTTTCTATTCCCTGAACGTAAACCTTTGAAAGTTAAGTACGTAAGCATGTGTGTTAGGTCTAAGCCCATGTGGATTATGCATACTAGCCTTGTTTCATATTTCATATCTTTATACAAATATATATAATAATATGCAATGTGTGTCTGGTGAATACAGCAAATGAAAACTACTGTCATCCAAGCCATGCCACTCACTATACGTGCATTTGTTCATACTGATACAGAAGCCATCAACACCCTCATCATCAAAAGTTGACTGCTGGATTCAGTTGGGTGACATCAACTAAACTTGGAAATCCATGACGCGTCTTCACTGTCCCTTTACACTTCTTGTGACAGATACCAAATATTATAATATTACAAAGTTGCATCCCTAGGAGATTTACACTGTACCTTACTAAATGTGCCATATTATAGGTCCATTTTTGGGATGCACACATCTCAAAATGATGAAATGAAGAAGACAGGCACTTGATCCAAAAGCTCACTTCTAAACTTCATGAATTTCTCCTTATTTTATTCTGATCAAATGACACTTACAGTTCTGACACTTTGTTCTTGGACAAACTCTTTCACACTCCTGAGGTTATACACAATACTTAATAAGACGAGGTATAGGGCTCCAAGTTGATTGTCCATTGGGTTTATAGTTTGTTCCATACATGTTCATAGATGTACATACAGCGTGGACAAACTCCCTATAGTGTGTCTTCTTTCCCAAGAGACAGACAAACTTTTTTCGTCCTTCCTTTACTACTATTACTTTCTCCACATACTCACACAGGCACTATGTAAGCACCACCACGACTACTTTTACTTTCCATCAATGTGTATGCATCTCTAGTAATACGTGTATATGTGTCTGAGGATAAAAATCCCAACTTTTTATTCTCCTCATTCCACCTGGTACATAAAACAAGGATTTCTTCAAAAGACTTTTTGAGAAAAAAAAGATCAAATCCTCATGTCTCATATCGACCATGCCTTTGTATATTCCGTATAGTCATAATAAGTGGAGAAAGCATTCACTTTATCCTTACCTATATATGCACATAACTGATACACAATTCACATTCAAGTAGGGACAATTTGACTACATACTGCAGTAGGGAAAGAATTAAGAGCCTTATATAAATCTCGTGCCATAACTTTACAGGTATTTTCATGACTTAATTGAAAGTAAGTTTTACTCATACTGATTAACATGGATTGGATTGTGTATACGTAAGACAAGGTAAACCTAAGGGCTAAATGGACCCTAGCTGCTATGTATCTAACGCTATGGTTAACGAAGCGTCTTAAAGGGTAATTTAATCTACTCCAATGCAACTAAAGCTCCAATAGTAGACAAAATTTCAGTACAAGATTAATGCACAAAACTTTCAGTATGATTTTTCCACCAATTTCCCTCAATCTTCTTCTTTTTATAAAGCAGTGAAAGAGAAAGTGAGGATGAATTCCTAAGAAAAAATAAAAGCAACGAAGAAGGGGCCCATTTGGCTAAAATGACGAAAGAGGAAATGTAACGAGATAACAGCGTAGTATAGTAGTCTTTGCGATGGATGCACTACGATGGACTAGGCCTAATAATGTCTCTTATGCAAGAAATATATTCATATGCTAGATGCTAGATAGTACAAGACTAAAATGCTCAACCATCCGGTTTGATTGGACTCAATGAAATAAAAAAAAGACGAACCAAGGTTAGTTGACTTGGATGTTTTTCTCCAGTCCATGCTGCATTTATTGACGATTTCTTTTTCATATGGTCAAAAGGAGAGGATTGAGATCCTCATCTCTTTCAAGCTTATTGACATCTTTGTGAAGAGAAGGCCGAAAAGAGGATTGTATCGTTTATCCTTTATTGTTGTTAACTCTGGTGGTTCATTCGTTTGAGAGAGCAGGGGAAGATATTAAGTTAATTCGCATTTAGTGGACGATGTTAAGAAAGGGAGATAAAAATAATAAGCCGCCTGAAACGATGGACAATGTTGACTAAAATGGTTCCAAGTAGTTATGCCTTATCATCATTATTTCGTAATCATATGAGACAAGTACTTACTTTTTGTTCTTTCTTTAGCTCAAGTGTCTCTGATCCTGGATGACTGATATATTAAGAACAAGTGTTGGGGAAAAGCTGTCGTATTTGGTGTGATAAGCCCTGAATGGGCTTTAGATGGGTTGATAATATTTATTGGGACATCCCTGATTTATTGAGTTCTACCGTACTAAACTAGATCATGATCTAAACTAGTTTCATCTCACTTGTAGACGCAGACGTTAGGAAGAAAGAATAATTTAGAAGAATGTGTGAAAGAAAGACACAATAAGAGATTAGGTTCGACCCCTAGCTCACATCTTTATGTTATAGCGTGTTAGTCCTCTTTCAGCTCGATTTCTAGATAAATTCAATTTACAAAATACATAGACTATATTATTAGTAGTAACTTAATTCATTCATATCAAACAAAAACGACATACAGGATGACCGTTGTATCACAATGTGTGCCATCATATCCCTTCGGAAGGTTTTTCAAAGAATTATAATATGTCAAAATCATCAAGAAAGCCAAATGTAGGTAAGTGAAAAGTGAAAGCTGTAAAAGCCTGAGTATGAGAAAATTGAAGAATAGCAACTTAAAGCGAAAAGAGAAAGAGGGCAGAAAATAATAATAAGAGATGAATATTTTTATACAATATGAAATGAAATGCACCAGTCCGTAAGCCCATCCTGACTTGACTGATTGTCAGAGTTGAAGAAAAAAAAGTTGAGCTTGATGCTACTTTACAGTCATATCGTCAGTCATTCATGGTGAATACTAGCAGTTTTGTATCGAATCGCAGATATTCTTCATGTAGGTATTTCTTCTTCGGCTACGAATTCCATACAGACAGACAGACAAGGGTGGAGGCCGAATCACTCAAACATTTCATTTCATAATATTTCATAGCATTATTTCTGCCAAGAATAAAAAACATTCAGAATGCTAAGAGCCTCTAGTGTGCAACTGCTTGCTCACTGTGCTCCCACTGATGGCTGAAGGATCTCGATGATTCTTCGAGAAAGCTGACTAGAACTGGATAATATTTAGAAGGAGAAAGCTTTTTCCTATGATAGCTAGTATGTGTGACTATGAGTGTATGCCACAGTATTTTCTCTAAGTTTCTGATGCGATGAAAATGTATTGTATTATTGCATTGTATTTTTTTCTATTACTATAATATTGTATAAGTTTGTTCTTATGCAATAGGACTATGTATGTGTGTAAGTTGATATTGCCTTTTGCTTTTATTACACACTGTTAGTCTTTCACAGTTAGGAAAGCGTCTAGAGTCTGACTCAAGTAAAAACTGGGCTTCAAGCCAAATTTCCATTGCAGAACCTCTCTTGTCAATCTGATTCAAAATAATATGTACACAACGGGAGAGAGTCAAAGATTTAAAAGTCAAAGGTTAACAGGCTAGTTCATGCTTGGTTCTCTGGGTTTCTCCTAGTAGTGTAGTCGAAATTGGACTTAAAAAAGGGGTTTTTATAATCCATCCAAATCAAAATCAATCTAAGTCTGTCAGTTTTGTCTGACTTGAGAGCATATTCCATATCTTAATACGTATGAGCTTTCTATTGCTGGGAATAATAATAAAACACTCTGTGCGATTTACGGTAGTTCTAGTTTTATATGTTCTGATCCAAGTCTGGACGCAAGGACTACTTGGAATTAAAGTAACAAGAATTTTATTTAGGGTGTAGCCTTTTATCACTACATCTCAAAAGTAATGAATGGAATGCATGCCAAAAACATTATAGGATTTTTTTTTGATTTTCTGTGTATAATCATAATAGGAAAGGGGCATAACGGCGTGTGTGAGAGAAAATAAAAATGTTAAAAGTACGAGTTTTTTTTTGCGTGAAAGCACGTTTGCCGTGTTGAGTTGTTTCTTTCTGTTTTTGTAACACAAGTACCTAAACTCGAATAGGGAAAGTTGAAAAACAAATGCGAAAGGTTGAAAATAATAAAAAAAACAGGTTTTTATTTAAAGGGATCTTATAGGGTAGTTTGCAATGAAAGCGATGGTGTTGCAAGTGAAAGATTAAAATTAGTATTTCCGTCTAGGCCTTAAAGCAGCTACTTTCTTTCCCTTACTTTAATACGGGTTTATGTAAAATTACATATTAAAATTTTATCAACTTAATAGTACACTGTAGAGGAGTTGTTTCTCAAAAGAGTTATCTAAAAATCAAATTGCTCCTACCCCCATGTACATCTATTACCAAGAATTGTATTCTATGCTCAGGATTCTAATTTTATTGTAGTAATTTAAAGTTTTAATAAGAAAGATTTTAATAAGTTATAATTATGACGTATGGAGAGAAGTTTTGTTTTAACTTGGAGAAAGGGCAAAAGCTCACAGACTAAGTAAAAAATATGTTGTTCTGGATTAATGGCATAAACAACTTGGAAGAGATTCTCAAATTAATCGGAGTTCAGAATACAACAAACAACTTTCGTGTAGGAACTCCTCCCAGGTCCATGCAATGTTCATTATAACTACAACAAAACCAACTTGAATCGTGTTTGGAATGGTATGAAATGTGCATTAGGCATATCGATTCTGATTCTCAATTTGAGAGAACTTTCACACGAAAAAAACAATACATTGAAAATTATAGCTCTCTTTTTTCTAACGTTGATTTTAGCCTTCAATCCTATGTTTAGCTTATTTATTTCTGGAGTGCTCACATAGAATATAATTTGCCATTTGGCTGTCAGAAACGAACAGCAGTAGTGCGGTGGGCTGTACATTTAATGACACTATGAACTGCCGCTGAACAATAAATGAAATTTGGAATACAACTGTCTGAAGACGCAAGACTCGGATTTATTATTTAAATAGTTCTTACATAATACTTTAACTTAACTGTACAAAAGGCATGCCATGATAAAAAATTGTTGGGTACATGTACAAGGTCACTTTTAACTTTTTTAAATAAATATTTTAAGTTTAGTTTAGTTTATTAACGTCAGAACTTCCTGCGCCCAAATAATCATGTTTAACAAAAAAAAAACAAAAAAAGAATACATTTAGTCGTCATAAAATATGCATAAGTTCATTTCATTAGTACTATAGCATTGTTCTTTATAACACTGAGAAAGTATTTCGAGAGTCAGTAAAACACTTACTTTTGATACGATGAGTTCAGTATAAGTGTATTGTAGCTGCAGAAGTTTTAACTGTAGACATGCTTTCTCGAATGTTGTTTTAGCGCTATTAATGTAGCGCTATCGTGTAGTAGTAGGAATTACACTAGCTAATACTAATCATCTTCATCAATAATATCTCCCCATAAGTCGTCTTCTTCGTTTGGTTGATCTACATCAGAGTGTGCTTTCTTTTCCCCATTCGTATTCTCAGATTCACCTGGTACAGTATTTTTCCCAAATAAATTTGCATATTCTTGTATACTACCCACGACTTTATCGTTTTCTTTCTTATCCACTTTTTTGGCTTTGAGATCAGCAATTTTTTGGTTTCGACTACGGGTTTTGGAAATCTTCAATTTACTTCGCAACTTTTTCTGGATTTCGTTGCTTTTGACTACCTTCTGCATTGACTTACTCTGGAACCACCGCTCGAACCAAGTAACAGGGCGGTCATCGGAGTTAGGATCATCTTCAATATTCGAGTTTGTATTTGTCTTACTTGACATAAGAGTCGACTCACTTGAAGGCACTATCGACTGACTTTCATGCACTCCAACGAACTCTTCTTGTCCATTGTCTTTATCGTTCGTATCTAATTCCTTACTCTGTAGGAAATTGTTCAGGGACATTGGACCAATGAGTGGAGTGTTAGAACTTGGAAGTGAGGAGGAATCAGTACCAAGTTCCCGTTTTGTGACACTTTCATCTCCAGAGTTTGAATCAGTAATAGGTTCAGTCTCAAAATTAGTTATGAATTCAATTGGACTTTTAGTTCTCCTTTCCTCAACACTTTCAGACGTTCTTTCTGGTTCGTTTAAAGAACTACGCGATGGAGTAGGTGACCTCGAATAATCTGTACCCCTTCTCCAGTTTCGTGGCCGTTTTGATGAATATGTTTCATCATCAGACTCTCTTGAGGAACATTCATTGGAAGATTGTCTTGAAGAGGATTTCTTTTTGTGCCTTCGTTCTAATGGAGACTCGGATCTTGCACGTCTTGATGACAAATTTGAACTTTTATGACGACCTGACTTTTTGGTTTTTTGGAACACTTTGACTTTGATCTCGTCAATTCTATTGTTTTCAGATATATCAAATTGCTCAGAATGATTTGAAGCGACATCTGAGGTAATTTCGCCTTCTTCTACTTCTTCAACTACCTCCTCTTCTGTTTGTTGCTGAGACTCCTCCCTTGTTTCCTGAACAAGCTCCTTTTCAGATTGTTGGTTAGGGTCGTCCTGAATTAGGTCTTGAGATTCTTCACCGTCGTATAAGAGTTCCTCAGAATCCAATTCCTGTATTATTTTGTCTTGTGAAACTTCTGGGTGCATTTGATCTTCAAAATCTACTTCTCGCGATTCAACTGATGTAAGGAGTTTCTGTGGCGATTCAACTGATGTAAAGAGTTTTTGTGGCGATTCCTTATCTTTTTGTAATACCACCTTTGGCTCTTCTTGGAATTCTGCCTCTGTCTGACTACCCGAGTTAGAATTTTCCTCACGTTCGCCCTTTTTCAGAGAATCTTCTTCATCAGTCAGTTCGAGGTCTGAGGCCGAATCCGAATCTCTTGCATAAAGCTCTAAGACATCTTCAGCTTCTTTTACTTTACTTACTATTCCTTTCGGCTGAGCAGCCCGCTGTCGGTAATTTCTTAGCAGCTTAGATCTTAACTTATCACCATCTATGTCACTACTAGAACATCCTTGTAGTAAAATTCCAGGAGGTTCCAACACTGCATTGCCATTGGATTCAAGTTGTACTGAATTTTCTTCAAACGTGGCATTCAATGCTTCATGGACTAGTTCTATTACATCTTTTTCATTTCCTCTGCTGTTATTTGTATCTTCATGTTCATCATCCTCTTCTTCCTCCTCCTCGATCACAAACTCTTCTTCAACCTCGCTTTTTTCATCAGTTTCATTACTTTTTTTACTTTCTTCGTCACTAATGTCGCTTTCATCACTAACAATGTCCAACACGTCAAGATTCTGATGAGAAGTATCCGGTACTCGTTCCGTAACATTTTCTTCTTTTTGTTCTTCACTTTTTTGTCCTATTTCAAGTTCCTGTTGGAAGTACAAATAAATCCTAGTATCAACCTTCTTGCCTCTCAATCTTTAATATATTGTAATCCGTTTACAGCTGTCTACATATTACAATGCATCGTAAAAACTTAAATCATACCTTGCTGGCAGGGGATTGTGTTGAAGGAAGAAAACTTTTGGCCTTATTTCCTGTTACAGAAACACTTAGATTTCCCTTTGACGCTGGGTCTTCAGATGGCTTGAGATCATCAGAAGTGTTAGCAGAAGATGTTAGAGATGGCTCATCAGGTGCTTTCGATGTATCTCCTCCGTCCATCCCAGCAACACCTTGAGATCTCAAGAGAGCCTTAATGGCTTTGGCACGGTATTCTAGTTCCAGTAGCTCCATAAGGCTTTTTTCTCCAGTATGAGCAGCTGGACCAGGTTCACTCTTATTTTCTCCGCTTTTTTTTCCTTTCTTTTTCTTCTTTCCTTTACTTTTCCCTTTAGCCTTTGTCTTTTCTTTGCTTTCTTTTTTCTTGAGTTTCTTCTTTTTCACTTTAGGCTCATTATCATCTTTTACCTCTTTCGATTTATTTTTCTTCTTGGCTTTACTCTTCCCTACAAAATATCACAAATTTATATACTACTACGATTTGTCGGATTGTAGGCCTTAGAAAACCACCTAGCTAACAGACAAAACAACACATCTAGTGCGACCATCAATCTAGAGGAAACAACGAGAAACTTAAATGGTTGGACTGCCTTTTTATTTTGTTTGGTATGTTCATAAATGTATTTCATATTAATTTAGTGTACAAAAATCGTACTTTTACATTTGCTTGCCGTTACTACGTCTTGCGTCAGTCTGACTAGAAAATTCACTACCTAATTACTTCTGTCGACTTTTTTGTATTATTTTGCCATGACTAATAAGACCGTTAAATTCCTTGTTATTTTAATAATTTCCAAGTCTTGAAAGTTGAATTTGTTCAAAACAATTTCAATTAAGTGTTACGACTTTCTTGATTTTGCCCAAATAAATACAAAAACGGCCAGATTGAATTTCATTGAAGCAAAGGAGAAATGCACCTTTAAATGCATATATTTTTTAAATATTTAAGTACGGTATACCTTCGGCTTTTTCCTTCTTTGGCTTCTTTGATTCTTCTGGAGCCGAGGAAGCTGCTTCAGTCTGCTCTACGGGTTTTTTCTTTTTTCTTTTCTTCTTTTTTGTTTCTAAATTCAAAGGATTCAAATTCAGTTCATTTGAAATTATTTACAAGGTAAATTTCCTACTAATTTAAACACTACAACTAATCTTCAATGAAATGCCACTATGCACCTACTCCTTAATAACGACCCTACCAAACAAACAAACTTTGTCTTTGTGTGAGTATCTTCTACGAATTTTTTTCCAGACATTACAACCAAGCTCTAGAGAGATGAACTGTCGTAAAACTGACAGAAAAGTGAGTTAAGTGAAAAGTAAAACGAAGTCTTTCTCTCACATTTATGAATTCTATTCTAATTTGGAGAAAATACGAAACAAGTAGTAAGAAGAGGTAGTGGTACTGCAATAGCTGTATAACTTCACATAGGGCTTAGAGACTTTTCTCAAAGTAAAATGTACTTTCCCTCGAACAATAATAATGCAAAGAGAAATTACAGCATTTAATTCATCTATAAAATACATCAATACAAGGAAAATCAGTCACAAAAGGCTTGCTTTTATATACACGTTTACAAGTCTATCCCTTTCATGCACACTCAAAACACTAAGCAACAAAAAAGTAGTTTCTGGAATTAACTGAAATTTTGTTAGGTGATTTGGTTCCTCTAGAAAGCCGGTCCTTTGGATAATGAGAGAAACGCTCATGCATTTTAATCTGAATCTGCTTTTACTATACTCCACATTGGTTTGGTCATGAATATCTACCCTCTATTATCCATTTCCCTTGAATGCCTTGCCATATACAACTTTGGATAGTCACTAGTCAGTCGGTTGTCTGTACGCGTAGTCCCTAGAAGTACATCACATTACATCGTTCGTTCGTTTAAGACTCAACAACCAAGTCTACGAAGAATATGCCAGATCATACATATTACTTTACTAGATTAGATTTTTAGTTGAAGTCTTGTGCTATCTTTCCTACCCACTCACTAGTCACTCTCACTACCCACTACATCCACAGCATTTAATTCTTTGCAGCATGCAGCAACCGAAATTACTCAGACACAAGGAAGTTGTGGCCCAAGTTCATTACATCAACTTTTCCTTGAATCTAATAGAAATACGTACGAGGTACAGTAACATAGAGGCTCTTATACAGTCTCTATCGTTCATCATCAACAAACCCTTTTCTAGGAAGTAACAAACTCAACTTTACCACATCTCTTTGAACTTTCTAAATATATATAGCCAACTGGTAGTATGCAATTCATGTCATCAGACTACTGAAGAGGCTAGACGAACCCCACAAATGAACATGGAACAAGAACAGAACAACTTCCTAGTTGGTATCCTGACCTGAATGAGTTAGCTACACTTGATCAAAGCAACAATCCTTTATGCAAAGTATGCACTACACCAATAACATAGACACAAAGTCAACTTACCATCTTTTACCGCTTCTCCAGTCTTCGAAAGGTTCTTTTCTTCGTTATCGAAAGCACCGACGAATTTTCCTATTTCAAAAAAGCATGAATTAAACATAAGTATTGAAAATCGTGGACAGGCTTTATAACTAAGGACACAGTATTACTGGAAAAGGAAGGACCAGGAAACATTTTATTTATACAGTTAGTTTATAAAATGTGATTTAACGTTCAATCAATCAAGGCCCAAAAACGATAAAACGATGAAAATGGAACTCACTTCTGTGGGCATATGGATGCAGAAAGGTCTATGTTAGATGCATGGTCAGTGAAAGCTTGAACGAGTAATATGAAAAACGAAAAGGGAGTTTGTCTGTAGTATCTCAGTGTATGTATTCGTAGTGTTGGGTAACTTTGCCTCTTCCGCCTTGCTAAGTAAGAAGAGAAACTTTGCCAACAAATCTTAGGATTCGAAACCGTCTCATTAACTATTAAAAAGGGAAGGAAAGCATTGAACGTGTCAGACAGAGGGTGATATATAGTTAATTACCTTCTAAAATGTTGAGCACAGTATCCGTATCAAGTTCCTCTAGAATCACCATGCACTGCTTCTCTAGAGTCTCCACCCTCATATCCTGTTAGAAAGAAGACGAGTAAGCAAGCAATGATATCAAAGTTTAACTTCCTCATTAATTTTTAAAAAAAGTTCACATTGATGACAAACTTTGGAGAGTATGGTAAGAAATGGGAAATAAAGTACCCACCATGAAAGTAGGATCTCCGACTTTCACTTATAGTATAATTCACACACTATTATTTTCCCCAATGAATAAAGTTTGATTGTGTCGTTAGTATAAAAGTAGAGGAAATAAGTTACGTTAAATAGCTGTATGAATACTTGTCGTAAAACTGGATTTAGAACCCCATGTGGGTAATTGTTTCAAAGCAATTACTGCAAGCAGTTTAATATAGGGAGATATGGGGCTTTTAACATTGAAACGATAGAGAGGATGGGGCTATTTCAGGTGGGGTTCTATACCAAGGTTTACGGTAATTTATACACAGCAGTGAATTGCTTGGCTAGTATAGCAGTAATAGCAAGGCATTAGCAATTAACATGCAACTATTATAACACCTCTATAAATACGTATGTAGTTGCATACTCTCATTGCATACTTATACCTATACTAAACCAAAAATTCCTAAGTCATTCATTATCAACATCAAACCTCGATAAGCATCCATAAAACTTACACCTCAGTTGACATTCTAACTTTTCAAACCCTTTTACTTCCTTCAAAGTCTTAAAAAGGTACGCCATAGTCACTAGGTAGACTCAGCCCACACCATAAGGAGAAAAGTAGCTTAACTCAACCAGAACGAACATAGAGAAAGTTTGTTATCTTGAAACTCTGTGGTGCTGGTGACTTATTTGGACTTTTCACCATGCACAAACGTACACACAAACACAGGATGGGACTGAGAAGAGACCCACACGAACTGACTTTACCCTTTAGTCTCTGAACATAAAATACATTTTTAAGCCATAAAACTTTACACGATATTCCATCCATCATAAGAAAGAATCGATAAGTGATAGTCATTCCTTTCATGAGCCATAATAATCTCTGAATAAAAGATCCTATCTAACTAACTATACAGAAAGTATATTTACGAGGTGCATTTGTTCACAACCCTGTTTTCTTTCTTTTTTCTGAAATATTTTTAAGGTTTTTTTTAATCCTAATAATATAAGCAGAGAACCACTCCACACTATTATGAACTAAGACATATACTGGCTGCCTACATATGATACCATTAAAACACAACGTCTACAACATATAAAGGAGTAAAACCTAGCCAAAAAGAGAAAGTATAAGTGTGACGCTTTGGAAATAAAAATGAGTCGGGTGGTAACAAATAAAATTTTATAGGAGCACAAAACAGATGGGAAAAGGGTGCCTTCTTTATTACTCTAGGAAACATCCTTCATATGAGCGTCTTATTTTATAAGTCGAGGCTATAAAATGCATCATCTCCGACGTAGTTACACTTAAAACTAGTACACTAGCAGTAACAGTAATAGTACTAGTGGTTGTAGCATTGTAATGGTTAGTAAAGTAGCAGTGGTAGCACTTCCTCTCGAACTTAAACTACCCTGCAGCCCCTCCTTCTTCATCCAATTCAGCGAACGATCTAATACTTCATGACCTTAAGAAGACTGAGAGAATACTTAAACCTCTTAGAGTAACTGAATGGCACACGGCACATGGGACATTCTCTTATAACTGTTTTTATAACTGCACACTGACTGATCTTGAGCTCTAAGCAACCGAACTACCCCTTCTTATTTAAAAAAAGTACTTTCTCTAACAATATTAGGTAATACGTTTAACCATAACTTGTTCTTCAGCTTGGTAATATAATCGCAGCAGAAATACGTTAAATTTTTTATATCCAAACTTCGAACTATCATTTAAAATGCTTAATTGAAATACATAAAGCCAATTTCAAAAGAAGTTTATGCTCTACTTGAATACCACGTCAACAGCTCCTTTACCTTTTTTAACCGTATGAAGGAAGGCTTAAACAGAGACTTGTGCATGTGTATAGTTTGCCAACCCCTTTCGATTCAATTCAAACCCCACTTGACTCGACTCTATTTCAGACAGTTGTGAAACAATTTTTTCTACCTCAGTAATTCCATTTACATAACTTTGTACCAACAATAGCACAGCTTCCACCTTTCGCGTCTTAAAGACGTATCATGGATAGTAGGTATGCCAAGCATTTCTAGCTTTTAATATATTTTAATCCACCTTTTTACACCTATTATTACATATCACCATGTAGCATTTGTTTTTAAAACTAAAAACTTTCATTCAGATATCATTCAATAATATCAAGAATCGGGTTTCCTTTTAGCAACCTGTTGCTTCCATGTGATTTTATTGCATTACCACTTGAGTTCTTTTTCTGAGCACTCAAGTAAAGGTCTTGCTAATTTTTTGTTATGTGGTTTATTTCAAAGAATCTTCAGTTTTACTGATTTCATAATCCCCATTCGTTTTAACGTTTGTGCTACAATATTCTTTCCATATAAAAAAACTTCAAAAACAGATGTTATTTCTTAATTTTTAAACTAAGAGATAATCTACTTCCACAAGCCACTGAATTCAATAGGAAATAAAAATAGGTGACTGTGTGAGACATTATTAGAAATCCAATTTGAAAACTGAAGACACTTTGTTGCTTATCCATTCAATGCATCATCACTACTTTGGATCTACTCGACAAATATGGTCTTACAAATATGGTGGATGGATGATGCATGAATTTTATTCAAAGTGCAAATATATCAATAAATGTCATATCCGTTTATCACCAATTACAAACTTGCATTGAATCAAAGATCTACGAAAGAGAGAAGAAAACGATAATATATTCAGCATGACAAGGACCAGAAACTAACAACCCTCTATTAATACCAATCTATTGTAAACTTTAAAATAGACAAAATAAGAATTGATGATTCAGGTGCAGTATAGCGAGTCAAATTAATTTGAAACTATTCACATACATAGGAAAGATACTTTCAGTACTATCAAACAAAACTGTAGACACAAAAAGCTCAGTGCATCAATGTTTGAAGCGTTGGGGGTCTTAAGTCGTAACTAAACATGTAGAGGCTATATAGAACTCTGCCCAGAATTATTAAAACTGCATCCATAATCCATCTACGTCTTCAACATTTGTTGATAGTACATAATGTATGATTACCTAAACGTAGTAACAACATGGAAGGAAGAAAGCGAAACAAGACAAGACATAAGTCCTGAATATTTTATTGACACTACAATGCTGTTTGGTGTCGAGCTCAACTACCACCAAAGAATTACCTAACCTGAGTAAACGAACACGCAACCAAAAATTTACATTTGAACGGAACTATGTAAATTCTGAACTGGATAATTATATCATATCATAGTTGACAGTACCCTTTAAACTACTATATGAGTTTGAACAACTCGTAGTCATTGACAATAAAGCACAGAAATTATAATGGAGAGTCGTAAGAGAAACATAATCCGTTGTTTAAATTTGAAAGTCACTACATATTCCATGTGGAACCTGGAGCCTTTCCTACTCATACTAGCAAATAGTCCTAATAGGAGAACCCTATGAGACAGCCTCATTTGTATTATTACACGGAAGAGGACGAGACGGGAACTGAATTAAATATGAACCTTATTCCACAGAATATATCATTGGAAACAAATGAGTTGAACACTGAAATATTCGTCTTACATTTGTATTTAGATATCTCAATCAAACAGTCACAAAATGACCATGGCACCAAGGCAAGGCAATACTTCTCTTGACATGAACCACTTCATTTTTTCTAGGGGGTGGGCAGTAATTTTCAGAAACTGAAATCAGGCAACTATAGTTGTCATTCTAGTTATATAAAATCCTTACCCCTGTCCTGACTACTCTGACTAGTGCATATTAAATACGTTTGCACAATTACGTTGAAGACATGGTTGTTGTCGAAGTGACCAATCACACATTTGACAAAAAACTGAAAGCGTGAAAAATCCAAAATTTGAAGTTGGCCAAACAAAATACAAACGACAAATTCTTTACATTTTTTTGTCAAATTTATTTTAATGTAACTGATGAGACTGACTACTTAATTTTCATTACACACGCACACATCAGACTTATTCGAAACTAAAACTCAAGCAAGTATCCATAGGTAAGTTGGTAACCCTGCCAAAGGACTTCTTCCAGTCCTAGTGGAATAAGGTGTGAAATCCTTTTAATATAGTCGACTATTCTTAGGGGTTGACATTTTTTATCTTTATTATAGCATTCTGTTAGTCATTTTCTGAAACGAAGGAGCTATACCAGCTTGAAGATGGATCAGAGAATTCTCTGTCCGACTTAGCTCCCTAAGGAATTCAAAGGTAACTCTCCATATAAATGGTCGAGTAACTGACTTTCAGCTGGAACCTATTCTGCCAATCCTATATATTTGTTGTTTATGAAATCCTCGCCTTATGTACATTAGTCACGTCCAACATTATAACTTTTGTCACTGTCATTCCTACAGTTGAATTCGTCAAATTCAAATCCAATATTAAGACTTAGCGACTTTCAGAGTTTCAATACTGCATTTTTTCAAAACATCTTAAGCGTCCCTTAGTCACACTCTCACACTCAATTTGTCTCTTTTAGTTTGGTGACTTTTAGGGATTCCTAAGTTATTATTATTATTGACAAAATGTGCAAATATAAGATTCTGAGTACTTAAAAAATTATTCAAAACAATTAATTATAGGCAAAGGTCCCCCTTACAATAAAGAATGTTAGTTAAGAAAAAATTCCCCAAAAAGATATGAACGTAATACAAAAAATTGAACCGTCAGTGCCCAGTGCTAAATAATACTCTTACTTTCATGAAATTCTGTGCCAAAACTAGTGCCTTTAACATTTAAGAAATCTTCCGCGAGTCACATATACTGTAGTAAAATAATAATTTATGCATGCTCGAAGCCCAAGCCCCGGCATATAATTAGAAGGCCAGGGCCCTTACATAAGGTATAAGTTATAAGTACTACAAGTTATTCTGTATTATTCAAAACATTATGCAAAACATATAGACATCCTTCCACTCCCATTTTGATATATTCTGGAGCGAAGCAGCGATAAAATATTCGATATGGGCAAGAAGAGCAGATCTTGAAATTTGATGTGTGCACCCACACACTTAAACTTTGTTTCAGATTAATGACGTACATAAAATAATTCGATACTGCTGTTATCCCAACAAATTCATAAGAATTAGAACCTAGAGCTGGAACCAATAGCTAAGTAGCGGAAGTCTTCCACTGTTATTGAAACTAATGTTTACTTCATATTAAATTTCAGTATTATTGTTTTGAAGCCTTTTAAAAGCTACACTATATAGTTTGGCTTTTATGTCAATGATAAACTAATATGTCTCATACAAAAGAATATGTGAAAGAAAAAGAAGTCGGGGTCAGAGTCCTATCCTAAATGTTTTAGAGCCTCAACTTACTCAACTAAGTGCACTTAACGTATCTGTTTGTCATTTCAACACACATTACTTTCAAACAAATTAGTATCATGTTACCTGCTGTATTTCTGATTTATCTAAGTATTATTTCAATTCTATACTAATCCCTGGTATATTTGTTTCACTGACATATGTGCGAAACGCATTAGTTATACTATAAAGTCAACTTGATCACAATACAAGAAGCAATCATGCAACTTAACAATACGAGAGCCAGAGTAGGATTTACTTTCACACGCACTTAATTTTAGGTTCGCAATATTAATTTTGTAATTCATTTCATCACTAAAGCTATAAGAAGAGTAAGCGGATCCGGAAGCTATAACAGTTGGACAAAATACCTTTATGTAAGGAGGCATCATTGCTTTCAGTCGATTTCCTTTGAGTGAACGCACGGATTCCTTTAAAAGCCTTTTACGATCGTCAACATGATGAGCCAATGAATGCAGTTCAGTATCCAAATCTACTTCACTTTCCTCGCCACTATCAGTTTTTTCCCAGTACTTTTTGAAGGAAATGTCATCGATAGTGTTATCATCACTTATTTCATCGCGACTCTCACTTCCTTTTCTATGTTTTGATAAAGGAGCGGCATGTGACTGACTCTTTTGATAACTCTCCCTTGACGTAGATCTTCTTTGATCTCTGTCATAGCTGTGACTACGACTTCTGCTATAGCTTCGACTGCGACTCCTGCTGCTTCGTTTACGACGCGAGCTATCCCTATCTCGACGGGATCGACTTGAACTGCGACTTCGACTATAACTTCTACGGTGATGATGACGACGATCATCACGATGCCAAGAGCTTCCACTGCGACTTCTACTGCGACGAGAATCTCTGGAATAACTACGGCTACGTCTGTGATGATTTTCTTTTGACGATACGTTTTTCGCTGCAGGTGGGGGATGCATATGAGCGGGATAAACAAAATTTTCTTGTGGCGGAGGATTAAAGGGCTCATAATTGGGATATTTTTTGTATAACCCTTCTGGTCTTTGACGATCTGTCCAGTGTGGTACATTTTGACGATCTCTAAAATTTTCTCTTGAATATCGTTCCTTAGAATGATTTGAATTCGTTGAGTAATCACCGCGGTTGCTCATTTTTAATGTTAATAATTTACCATAAGTTCATGAACCTACCTTACTGAATTCTTGCCTCACAACCTACCTTACAAAATACATCTTTAAAACTTAAGACAGAACAAGCCTATAAATCCTAAAATCTTTAAATTTGCTAGGACTGTAAAGAGATAACCTTTAAAGAAACCGGCTAACTGATAGTTACAATTTATATACTACAATAGCTATTCATGAAAATGGACTACAAAGAACTAAAAATGAGCAACAATACGATGATTCTTTTATTGTTCCCCTTCTGAACCTTACGCTTATGACGAACCGTTGCCAAGAAGAAATCAAAAGTACAAAATTATTCTGACTGTCCTCCAATGAGCTGGAAATCTGCAGTAAGAAGACAACAAAACAAATAGCAAATTAAGACTTCGTCACATTAAAATCATATACGATATAGCAGAATAATTACTTGATAAACTCGAAATGGTTACGGGCATTACCAAAATGTTACACAGCAAAATGTAAAGCAGGATGACCAATATGCTTCCAACAGTTTAGACCGTTTGCCTTTCCTCCTTAATTCGACTTTGTTCCGGGTTGTGGGTTGGTAATTTTCTATTTTGTGTTCTGAATCTCTAAATCATACGTTTCATTAATTTTAACTTTTACTTAAGGTTGATTTAAGTCTCCTAGCTTTTCACCTTTGAGCTTAGAAGATTTAACTTTACGTAACTATTCTAGAAACAGAGTGAAGAGAGTTAAAATTCAGGAAAAATAACAAATAATTAGGACGAAAGGATTTTTTTGGGAATTAGAGAGACAGACCATATTTTAATGAGTATTGTGTATTGGCTCACGGTCACCGTACACGGCAAACGGTAATTTATGTTCAGACTTCGTGGTGGGTGAGAATTTCTTTAAGGCAAAATAAAGGGCAACGATTTTATATTTAATTTAAAATTTAGGAATTGATTAAAGTCTTCGTCTCTTATTGCATATCGTTGATCGTGTATTGTCGTTTGATACAGTTTATCCACTGATTTCAAGACTCAGCACAGCCAACAGCTGACAGCCCCTTCACCCTTCGTTTCAAGTCTCTACGCACTTAAATACTCTAAGGTCTCCTCACTCCACACTCCTCCCTTTAAAACATTAAAAGAACAAATAAGTTAGTAGACAATTTCAAACAAAAACACTTACCAAGTTAATAACTATTATATCCAGGGTTTTATTCACAATCTTCTTTCCTTTCTCCTCTACTTCCTTCCTACAAAATCATCCTAATTCTGATCTGAATCCGAAATGTGAAATGAACAGTGCAGAGTGCAGAAATACAGAAAATAATTAAAGATCTTCTGTCCGATTTTCTAAAGAAGGCAGGTTGACACTTTACAAGCTGTATCGTTGTCACCACATCCACAGTTGACAGTCAACGGCACAACAGTCACTTCCAAGAAATATTTGATATTACATTGTTATTGTGCATTGCACATCATAAATGTGATTGATATTCGTACTCGTAACTAATTAGATAACTGCTGAGAGTCAGTTTAGTCCTTGATCCCTTTGCACTTTAAGTCTATTTTTGAGAGTACATTTTCTAAATTTTAGTTCAAAATTCACTTTTTTTTAAACACTAAAAGTTTACGGTTTTTAATAGAATCAAGAGCAACTTGTTTTGGAAGGTTGCTTTTTAGTTCCTTTTTGTTATTGGCGGCTTTAAAATCCACCAAAAAGGAAGAAAAACCCTAGGGGAAATGGTGAGTTTACTCAAAGTTAGAGAGCAGGAGAAACTCTACTTTTATTAAAAAACCACTCTTGCTTCTCAACTTCCACCACCACCACCGACCACATAATACTTTTCTAAAAGAAACCATAAGTCAGGTCAAGTGAGGCTGAGTTGTCAAAATTAATGTTTTAACGTCTTTAAATTATTTAAAAAATAATTTATAATGTTTAGTATAAAGATGATGAGGATGAAACCACTCCTGGGTAGGTAGGGTAACCATCCGTCCCAATTTAGAAGGGACTGAAGGGACATACATACACGATACCCGGTTTTCACACCTGTCCCGGTATATCTCTAAAATGTCCCGGTTTCACGGTAAGCAGGGATGTTGGTGTTGCTAAAAGTGTCCCGGTTGTTTCTTCCTGATTGAAGGTCACCCTACTTACTGTCCCTACTTCTGGAGGACTCTTTATTTTTTTTAGAATTTATAACCTTGGAGTTTTGGAAATTTATCAATGTTAGTCCCATCCGAATAAGGCAATTGAAATTATGGAGAATTGTCGTTTTCTGATTTTAAAACAATATTGTAACACTCCAACTGTCGTATTATAACTTCATGCCATATTAATTTTTCAAATGCATGCATAAGAATAGGTACAATTGGTACAAATAGTAGCAAATAGCATTGATGTTGCACTGAGATTTTTAACTTGTCTGTTTCACAAAGTTAGTTCAAGTGAGACAGTTGAAATTTGAAAATTCTTCACCATTTTGGAAGGGTCAAATACAAATTTAAAAAAGTTTTTTAGCGTTTTATAAATTGGAATATCATTATTGCCTGACGGTTTGGATAAAAAACTTCATGATTTCCATCCATCTTACGTACATTTTTGTCAAAAACATTTCAGAACTGAAATATCAATACAAAATTAGTACAAAAAAATATTTGGAAGGCTAAAGCTGTAGAACATTCAAAGATTATTTGGAAATTTAGGAACAAAAATGTTAGACATGAGCAGCCGGTTCGGGGTGAAATTACCAGTTTCATTCCGTATAAAATATAAGACTCAAGAACATCGACAGGATCTCACCGAACTAGTCTTGAAGAAAAATGGAATGAAATTCTGAGGCGAGTGGCTTTTAGTTTTAATTCCCGAGTGGTCCTTAGGGTTTCCCCCTTGTTGAAAAGAAAAATCGAATCAATCCCCATCCCAGCTAATTCATTTCCATCTCATCTCAGCTTCCTCAGAAATTCTTTTATAACACAAGACTATAATAAGAAGGCTTTGGTGTATCCTGTCGCATCTTTATATGAGGAAAAGAACATTTAGCTGATTTAGCTCCATTTAGCTATTCCGCTCGGTCCGTCCCTCCAGAAGAAACCTGCAAAATTCGTTACTTTCATAAAACTAGGAATAGGAATTCGAATGTATGCTGGAAGCCGAACACCGACTGTGGCCAGCCTTATCTTTAAATTTCATCAGATCAGTGTTAAAACTTCTTAAGCTCCTTTTTTAATCTTGTTGAATATTGCGTAAAAACCTTGCTTAAGCCCTGGAACTGGACTACAATTTTAAAAATATGTTAATGTTTTTAGTGTCACTGGGAAAGACTTAGTTTACATTCTTTACAGCAATTTTGTTGGGCTGGGTAGCCCAAGAACGTAGGTAATTGCTTAAATTTTTTATTGATAACTTGAGAAAATATGAGTTTGTGCTCTCATGTGTGCCAACATCCAACAAATAATGAAGATCGACTCTTTTATTTTGTAAATGTAAATTTATTCATGTTCAATTGTTTCTTAAATTTTCATTAAATTACAAAATTTGATTGAATATAAATGAAATGAAATACACTAACTGTCAGCTTCTAGCAAGATATAAATGTTTTTTTTAAATTTCCATTATACATAGGCTTATCCCAAAAATGACAGTTGAATTTTGAATATTTAGAATTACAAGATATATTATAGCATCTACCGTAAATCACCAATTAATTTCGTCCAAGTCGTACATTGTTACGTCTAAGTCGATCAAAATATTTTACTGACCAGGAAAACAGTGTGTGGGTATTTCTACTACGTAAATCTTTTTGTATAAAGTTATTCGATGCCTATTAAAATTAATGAGACAAAAGCTGTGTCCAAAAACATGTGGAAATAATAATTGACCAAAACATCAGTTGTTTCTGCGAAAATTATTATTTAGAGTAACCATTGACATGAGTACTTCTTAGAAACTTCCATGTATAATCTAATACTGAGGTACTGGAAAATACGTCCTAACGTTACGTAACGATGTCCAGTATACGTCAACCCTTCCTCTTTGTTATTCAATCCCCTCGTCCTTGTTATTCAACCCCTTCCTCCTTGTTATTCAACAACAGATCTTACGGAACTACAGAATACGTTTAAAAATGGATTCAATTCATACAGGTTCAAGTTAATCTTTATTTTAATATAACCAGACTAAACGGTGTTTTAAACTTTTCTTTATGTAATGTCGGGGAACATTGGATTATCATGGGTACACGATTTTAATTTTTTATCTCCATCCTAATGACAGCTTCTGGTATGCTGAATGCGTCGTAAGTCAAAGATACAACTTTGACAGGGTAAGATGTCTCTTTCTTAGCAAAGCTTCTAACGTATGCAATGCTTTGTTTATCCCACGGAAGCTTGGAAGTACCTGCTAAGAAATATGCATGTTACTTTAGTTTATTGTTCTCACATATCATGTAGCTCATGCATGTATTCATGAGTTACACTTTACACTACTTCAAGGCTTTGTAATTCGAAATTGAAATTTTTCTCATAAATATGTCTATCATTCATGCACAGTTAGTTCAGGCCTTACAACAATTTCTATTATTAATTATTAACATACAGGACACGACGCACAGTGCGTGGGTCGCGTCCTTATAATAATTAATAATACACTAACAGTAGAAGCTCATACATAATCATGATGCTTTTACTTGACTGCTTGATTTACTTTCCGATGCGTCATTTTACGTACAAACTTTTGAAGGATGTCAGAGTTTGTTGATTCTTACCATACATTTTAGCCCGAATGGCGAAAGGTGGGTAACGGCAGTGGTTTTGACCCAGTGGAAACAACTCATGCTGTTGAACACGGAAAATTGTTCCATAATCTAAGCAGTATATCTTATAGTACCCTTCATAACAAGAAATTGTACTTAGGTGCTCTATACTCTTCCAGTCTTCCATTATGCGTACCCTTTTCAAATAGTAGAAATTTGAGAATTTAAATAAGCAATCAACTACGTAATATTACAAAGAAGGTAATATAAATCTTGTCTTACCTTAGAACCCTTTTCTCTGCTTGATTCCAATATCCCATGAATGGATTTATTTTCCGTAAAGCCGTCTGACTGTTTCTCAACTTCCACACTGGAATACAATCTTCTGATAATTCCTTTTCAAGCTGCTCGAAGATACGTTGACGCTTAGTCGATTTTAGCTATCAAATCAAATTACATACACTGTGATATTAAGTTCATATGAATTCCGTACCAAATAAACTGTAAGAAATTAAGACTTCATAAATGTTACAATCACGATCCAAGGATCCTCTTCGTCAATAGCGGCAAAAGACACTTGAAGCATTTTGCCAGCCTCAAATGACTCAATCGGCTCGTCAACATTGCTCCAGATTATCCAACGTGTATTGATAAAACATAGACTACTGTTTGGCCCCTCTAGCAAGCCTGGACAAATGCGTGTTTGTGATCCAGCGTATTTTTTTTTCTGTGTACGAAAAACCTGCAAGGTGAAAATGTGATCACAGGATTTTTAGTTCACATTCACTGTACAACTAAAAAAACCATATAAAAATAACTTTGAAAAAAAAGCAATTTTTACGTACATTAAGCGATTTAATCTCCAAAAGAAGTTCATGAATTTTTTCAACTAATAAAGAACTAATGCCATAAAAGAACATTTCCTTTGGATATTTTGGCCCTCTGATAATCGCACAGTTATCACCAAGCTTGTTAACGTTAAAGCCCACAAATTCAGCTTCTAAATCTCCAACAAAAAGATCTTCACAGGATCCTTGAATGACTCGCTGGTAGCACATTGAATTTTCGAAGGAAGAAAGTCTTGCTAAACAGAAATACCTTCTCTAAATAATTAAACCATTTGTCAATGGATTAAAATACAAATAGAATGTTTTTCTAGCCATTAGAAGAACTTGCTTTCCAATTACCTATTATATATTAATATAATATTTAAAATATTTAAAAACATTACCCTTGGAGGAAGGTGTCGAAAATTTTGATTCATACAATAAATTGTTGAAGCTTGCAAACGCAGCATTGGTCCACCTTCATCTATTAGCTTAAGATAGAAATACCTGCTATCCATTTCGTCTGCCTTAATGATAATCGCACGCTTATAAGTATCTTCAGACGCTTGTATAACAACGGCATTTCCTTCTGATGGTAAAAGGGAGAAGAATGTCCATTTTTTCAAGTAACTATTTTCCTTTCCCTTTAGTTCATATTCTATTGCTGTCTTGAGAGTATTATAAAAGACATTCATAGATTTGAACAACTGCAAATACTGAAAAAAACAAATGAACTTATTACTTACATAAATGTTTACTACATAAAACAGAACAAGCATAATCTTGATTTTTACAAGTGTACCTCTTCATCTTCATCAAAAATCTCGTACTGAAACCGTCCGAAATATTCCTCACAGTTCAACCTCTCCAAATTAAGGATACGGATTGGGATGAGCGTTCCTCGAACGTAGTATGCTACTGTTGCTGTCGATTTCTGTATTGTAAAACACGGATGATCCCCCAAAGGCTCGATGGAACGATTAGAAAATCTGGACGTGGACAGTTGCAGGTGTGACAAGCCATTTTGTATGTTAGAAGTTACTTTTGCTGATGACCCCATCGTAACAAATTGATCTCAGGCCGCTTGTAGTTTTTCGGTTTTTAATAATACTTGCCTGAACAGAAAATTTGCCAACTGTGTGTTAAGAGCAACTTTTCACTGTTGACTGTAATAAAAATTTAAAAAATCACATTATTTTGAACTTTTACATCAGTTAATAGCTAATAATATTATGGGTTTATGGTCTGATAAACAACTTACCTATTTAATTATTCGATGACACTCCAAAGACTGTCCAGACTCCAAACGCCACTCAAAAAGTAATTATTTTAATGATCCACCCGTACCTAAGTAAATAAACACTAACTTCTGAAGATTGCTAGTTTTCGTAATTATTGCAGTTAAATTCATAATTTCTGCGAAATGGTCAACAGGAAAAGTAGAATGCAATAAAAATAAAGATAAACAAGACTCATCTGCAACAAAAATACAGCAAACACACTGTTGACTGTTCATTACGTTTGGGATCTACTCGTCTGCTCAACTGCTCAGCGTCCAACGTTTTTGGATATTATACTCTCTGCATTTTATAGTGATGTTGGTAAATATTAGTAAATAGCATGTCAGCTTGATTTAGCTCAACAAAATACACAGAGCCATTTCAACGTTGAGGTTGAGCGTAGTATGGGATGGAACACCGGATGATTTCATACATTTGGCCGATGCGGCTAATACGTGGGTTTGCAGGTTCCAGAGGGGACTATGAAGAAATGGGGAAATGACCTCTGCCCTCTGATTAACAGATTGCACATTAAATACACCTTATATCTATATGAATAAACGTCCGGTCAGTGCAGTGGACGATTCACTGTCAGTTTTAATTTAATTCATAGATGAATAGCTCAAGCATTCGCCCATTATTATTATGACGAAATTGTCAAATGTGTATGGTCTAGGTATGATGTCAATACCCCCCCCCCCGTCCTATTTAAAAAAAATGCTGTACATGAGTAGGACCCCGGAGAAGAACATGTGTTGCTTAAAGTCAGGTAGAGATTTATTGAGTGTATACGAATCCTAAGCTCCCTGAAATGACGTAAAAGATAATGACCTGAGGACATGTTGCAGTAGACACTGGAAGTATCCGAAAATTCGTTGAAAGCATTTAATTCATATTCACATTTGTATTTCTGAATACTTGGCAATTGAAAATAAGGAATCGGTAGCAAGACTTTCTTTTTTAGGATTCCTATATGGAATGAATACCCGTACGTATTATCCTTTACCTTGATCCTTGAGTCCCATGTAATTTTCAAATGACTGCAATGAATCAGGATGTTTTTAAATATTACATCTGCCTTATAACGCATTTTTTTAAAACAAAGAATGAAATTCGGAAGCTGAGAAAGTAAGTTTAATCTTATGAGTGAGACTTGTCATGAAAATAAACTGCCGGGTACAAAAGTTCACATTTTTGAAGGCAAGAAAAACTATGCAGGTCAAGTAATTATTTTGAATACGAAAGTTTCAACAAGGAAAAGCAACTTCATTCCCAATATTTAAGACCAACGTAGGCATGTTTTTTTGTTCTTTTTTCTCATTTTTCAAATATCCATTGTCAATTAGCTATTTTTTTCGTATATATTTCAAAATTCAAACGGTTCCTTTGTAATTTAATGAATCGATTAATTGAAGCGCAATTAATGAAATCGCAATTACTTTCAAATCAATATGATTTTAATAACTATAATAGTAGTAAAAGGAAAACTACGATGAATTTCAACTTTCACTCATGATCGTTTTGCATGCAAATTAGGTTGCTTTTAAAAACCTTACGCAAAATGAACTAGATTGAATAGATTTATGTTAAGCCAATAACCCCCTGTTTATGCTTTGAATTTTTCTCATTGAGTCTTTTTTGTTTTCCTGATTATAAATATAAGGATTATCTTTGATAGTTAAGTAAGCCATCATAATATTATTTTGTAAGTTTGCAAACATTTTAGTAGACAAAGGTTATGCAACATCATGCCCTCGATTGTTGTGAAAAATATCCAAGTGAATTAAAGAGATTGAATTGATTCACATGAACAACTCATGTCTATAATAGTAGTGGATTTGTCAATCCTAAAACTCTAAGATTGGGCAATAACAACCTCAGATTGGAAATTGGAGGACAAGACTCCACTTAGACTTGACGTTCATCACCATCAAACCACACCGACGTTACAAAACGAAATTAAATTCTGGCTTCGAATAGTTCGAAGGAAACAATCATCTTTTTGCACCTTAATTTCAGTTGCAAGCTAAATGTAATAATAAAAATTGAACTTGTGCTTCTTACAAGCAGCATATTAGGTATGGATCCTTTGGCGGAATTGTGGAATGAATTGTGGAAGGTATTAAAAGTGGTAATAGTCTTAGGATTTTGTTATGCGCTTGAATAATTATAATATAATCCGATTCTGGGAAGTTCACCAAAATTTCGTTGATTTCGGCGTTTTCTCTATTGAATGGTTTTGCCACTTTGAAAATAAAGAGGAACAAAGTAAACTCGCTATTTCTGAGGTAGAATTCAGACGGAATTAAGGGCTGAGGATTTAACCGATAGTATTGCAATTTTATGAAGGTTGACATGAAATGTAAATTGATTTCTGTAGAATATCAAAACCAAGCTTATAGCCTGAATAAAAATAATTGGTTAACCAAATGGACAGGTATATACGTAGTCTACTTTAGTAACTCTAGTAAGGCCATGTTATATATCTATATCGATTAAGTTAGTCATTAGACTTGGACCTGATGGGTATCAAGATTATTATTACTAGATTGTAGATGTTTAGTACCTTTCATAAGATGAACATTCAAATTATTTCATAATAATTAGAAACAAAACCCAATAACGCTCGTTGCAATGCCCTATTTTTTATATTTTTATACATCATTATTAGGGAATGGTACTAGTTCGATCTGTTTTTCATAAAAGGTTGGACGTTATGACGCACAAACAATTGTCGATTGCGTACTGTTTTGACTAATAAATTATTTAAAATATTTTGGAGCACAGGAAAATAAAAAATACGCCAAGGAAAGGGGTAGAAAACCAAGGTTAGAATTCGATGAAATGATTCGTTTTAATATTAAAATTAATATTTTTATCTTTAATCATTTCCGTACACACAGGTCTAACCATCGTCAGTCAGGATTGTTTGTAGAAGTGCGTTATATACTATTCAGGACTTTAATCAGCGAAACATTAAGCGTACTTCAAGAATATGACAATTCAATTAAACAGGATGACTTAACGAAATAGGAAATTGGTGAATTATTTTGCTTAGATATCAAACCCAACCCCTCGTTCGTATACTTGAAAGCATTTCTATTTCCAACTGCCAGAATTTTCTTTTATTTGAGGAAGATCCAAAAGTAAGTGTGGTTTAAAACTCATTGTTTTTTTAGGCTTAGGGAGAAAACACTGCTCATGATAAGGGGTTTTTAGTATCCATGTCATATGGGTGCTGTTCTTCCTAAATTAACTGTGGGATTTTAAAATATGCGTCTCTACATGCGTGCCTACGATTCAATAATCTATGTAAAAAGTGTACAAGTTTTGCTTTATTTTAGGTGAAAATTTGGATAGTTAGCAATAGCCCAGCCCTAAGCTCGTGTCAATTTCAATCTGGGATATCTTCGTACAGGAACGCAGTCTTATTCAAAGACTATTTTGACCCTTGTTTGTAAAGTCCAATCCCATAAATTGGAAAAGTACTCTGGTAGTTTGCATTGTTTCATCATTTTCCAATCTGGCAAGACTATGCGTTAAACTAGTCTCAAAATCTAAAAGTGAAATATATCAACATCAAGTCACGCATATTAGAGCTACTGGAAGCCGTTTCTGCATTTGATATATGAATGCGTATGTTTATCATATTAAGTATGATTTTTCAACTAATCCCGAAATTAATCTGAGTACGTGAGTTGAAGCCTCTGAAGTACAACTACTTTTGAGTGCCTGGCTATTTATTCCGTTAATTGGTTTCAGCTCGACTGAGGCATAAGAGAAAGTTCCACTTCATCATGAGTCAAAAACAGTGTTTACGTTTCCTATCCTAAAACGCAGAAACCACACCTTTTAAAGTACAAAGGTCTATTGACTCTATTGGTGGTGTGACCTTTAACCCGTGTTTTGCTTCAAGTGCTTAAGCAAAATCCCATTGATGCTACGGAATGAAGATGTGGGCTTTCATAAATCTAAACAGATCCTACAGAATTTCACTTCCTAAAACTTTCAAGTGTTTACAAGAACAAGTTTTGTTTGCAAGGGCTGCCTGTTTACACCAGGATCCATGATGTGAATCCGATTTTTCAGATATTATTATCATTATCATGTGGAAAGCGGTTTCACACTCTGTTCCAAAACAGAAGGATCTAACAGGGATTCAACGTTTTACCATGGGGTTGTTGATAAATCCAAATCGATCTGGTTTCGGGCTTTTGCTTTCTCTTCGGGGACTTGTTATTTTCCTCTCATCCTTTTTGCGTTAGTACAATCACGCACGAATCTACACACACACTAGCATTAACATTACATTGATGAATTAATGTTTATTTGTATTAGTTGAAATCCATAAATCCCTTAGAAATACATAGAATGTTCTGCTTTTTACCTCAGAATTTTTCTTTACATACAACTGCGTAAAAAGTCCGCTTCTAAAAATCTCCTACACATCCGGAATCATAATCCTAATGAATTTCCCAATTCATAATCAAACTTTACTAAATTGACGAACCTCTTTTTTACTGTTTGCATTTGTTACCCATAATTTTATAGTAGGAAGTGGTATGAAACTTACTAATGAAGACGCATGCGACTTAGAAGTTGAAAAACATAAAAAAAATATCGAAATAGAGTAAAAAAAAAAGGCTTTTCATACAAAATTACATACGTCGCGTGGCTGACGTGAGTCTCTTTTGTGTTTTTATTTATTGACAAAAAACGGTTACTCTCATTTTTTATACTTAAATTGTTCACAGTTACCCTAAAAATGTATAAAAAAGAATGCACTGATATTAAAGATACGGTAGGGGTTTTGATGAAGAAGTAAAAACCCTTTCGTATTTCAATAGTTCTTGAAAAACTCTTAAGTCACTTATCATATCGCAACTGCCTAAAGTAAGTTTACCTTCCTTCTACTACCGAGTTGGTCCAACCTACCCAAATAATGTAATTGCCCTGTATATACATTAAACGATGGAGGTAGCATAATAGAAAATTTTTTTGAGGAAAATAGGAAAGGTTGTCTAAAACAGGGTGATATTTTTATAAAGGATTTTTTCAGACTTTACGTTGCCTGAGTTTAACTCATTTTTACGATTATATATAAAAATTCTACATTCCTCATTTCACATTTTTATGATTTTTTTTCTATCCCATTTCTAGGAAAAAAGGGTTAGGAAAATTGCACATAAAAAGTCTGATGTGATCAAATCACTCCGACCATTTGTGATTTTGTTGGACTGAGAGAGAAACTTAAAATGATTTTAATCGCATCAAATGGGTCTTACCATGTAACAAAACCAACACAAACTAGAAGAAAATGTTATACTTTTAGTTTGACTATTTAGAAGCTATAACTCTTATGGACTTTAGCACTTTACAGATCCTCCTTGCTGATAAGACTTGTCGTTGAGGTAAAAATTGCTACGTAAGTGGAAACTAATTTTTCTCTCTATTCTGTATTATATACTATTCTAATGTAGATCCCTACCTAGTCTGTCAATAATGCTATACAGTTTACACCCTACCTTTTCACTCAATAATAGTTTTATATTTTATGTTTTTCTCTCTCCTCTCTTCCACTCGTAACACTGATTTTTTTTAGGAAATCTACTTATTGAACCGAGTGAAGTTGTACGAATGTATAAAATATCAAGGTGGGTTTGAACCGATGCGATGGTCGATAAAATGGACAAATTTAGAGATAATAATAAATGCCGTGTGGATTTTTTAGGGCAATCAGTGATTGAGGCAAATCAGGTAAGTAGTTTAGTTCTCTTGTTGGTAATAACTGCCCCTAAATTACTTATATAAAGTTGATTTGAGACTTTTCATTAAATATTATTTTGATATGATGGACAACGAAGGGAATTAAAGAAACGCTGATTTGAACACACGCTTCAATATCGAGCTTTATTTGGGATCAGTGCCCCCTAAATTTGGATAAGCAGATTTTTTTGGCTGATGGACTAAAAATCGTTTGATAAGATAAATCAGGTCCATTAAAACGGCATTCTTAAGTTATTTAAGAGATTAAAATGTACTTAAAGTATTTAGTGAATTTTTGTACACAAAATACATAAAAGCGTACAAAAGTTGTTAAAAAGGGGAAAATGTTGAAGATGTTGTTAAAAGGCAGATGAAAGAGATGATGGAAGTAGACGTTGCATCCGGTAAATAAAATCCTTACCTTTTGTTATATTGCATTCTTGGCCCCATTACCATTGACTAGGTCTAACTATCTACTCTTTGATGTTGCTGATTGCTCTCACGGGTTGGTGTGGTTTCCGTGGAATCGCAAATGAGAATAATATGCTTATACTTGTATAGAGAAGGGGTTCGAGTGCATATTATATTATGTCTCTGCTTCATAGAAAATAGAAAGTTGTACGCACCAAGAGCTTTTCTTTAGGGAATGGATTACTCTCTCACTTTCTCCCTTTTCCTTACCTTTTATTTTCTCCGTAGGGCAGGTCATGGTCGTCCTGGGCTTTCACTACTATCATCATGAGATGTTATAGAGCTTTGGTTGCAGTGGTGATCTTTTCTTCTACTTCTTCTCCAACTGCACGAACCTCAAAGGCCAAAGTGTCTTATATGGGTGCCTAAACTATAGTTTATCTAACGTGTGTGTGTGTGTCTGTCTGTCTGTGTGAAGTATATACTAAGGTCAAAGTCATTGCATCAATAAAGGGGTGAAATGATGATGCATGATGCTTTCTTATCATGTCTTGAATGCATGTATGGAAGGTGCATTTTAGTTCATGTGTGATTTTTTACACTCATACAAAATGATGATTATTACTCAGATAAGAGATTCATTTGAAGTGCTTTTTCACAAGGACAAGGAGAATGTCAATTCCCTTAAAATCCGTTTCTAAATTAGGTCTTATTCCTAAGCCGGATGAGTTGTCAAGGTATTATTAGTCATTGTGGAAAGATTAATTTTATTTCATTTTTAGTTTCTCAGAGTGAAGTATGAAAATGTAAGTCATCCATCACAAAATCTATTCTAATTGTTTGTGCAGTAGACAACTAAAAGCCTCTTTTCTTATTAAAAGCTCTCTCTTTCTCTTTCTCCTTGTATTGTGTTACAGTTGCACATGGATGGAAATATTGTATGTAACATTATATTGAATGCTATTTCTAAAACAAGGGTGGTGGTTCTGTATGTACCATTATATTCCATGTAGAATATAATGGTTATGTATCCATATCCGTCAGAGTCAACAGTGCTACACTAACAATGCAATCAGCTTGAATTCGATAGACTGGACTACAGAAGCGAATTGTTCAAAATATAAGGAACAGGACATTCATCATTTTTAATTGCTATCCTCCTCCTTTCTCTTTTTCTTTCTATTCTGAAGAAAAAATCTTTTCTAATCCAAAAGGAAGCCATTCATAAATTTGGTTACGTAGACTTTTACTTGATATAATGTATGTAATATCACCTGGAAACTTAAAATAGTAAGGATTTCATTAGAATCTTTAAATAACCAGCATATGAATTGGAATGTGTTTCTAGTTTGATTATCTGATTTTTATGCACTAAAATTCCTTCTCAATAGTACTATTGAGCAGTTAATATAACATCCATTATAAGCCAACCTTTTATGAACAGACTTTCTTAACAGAGAATATTTAAAGATATTATGAGAAAAAATGTATTTGTAATAGGTTTCCCCATTCTGAAGTTTGAGTTTGTGTTTTCTAACCATATTTTTCCTATAGGTCATCGTCCATCGTGTTATCGATTCTTTGAAGGTTTCTGATTACCAGAATAGAACGGTCTGAAGGTAGATGCAAGTCTGGTGGTCGGTGGTTATTGTGATATTGTATAAAATATGATTGTTGTAACAATTATCATGTATAAGGGTCGAGTTGGAAAATTGAGCTGCAGAACCCAAGACGAGCATATCAGGTACAGAGGAGTATTTACTAAACTTATTTCAGGGAAAGAAAAAGGTTGTGAAATTTTTATCTCTAATGGATTTCCTATGAAGTATACCTAATTTTTGTATTATGAATATAAAGTTACTTGAGGCTTTTCTTCAGGGACTTTCTCAGTAAAATGGATTGGATTTTGGATTGGCTGTATAAATACCTGGAGTACAAAGATGATAGTGTGTGTGTGTGTGAGACAGAAAGACAGAAACTTGGTAGGAAGAGGATTTATTGAATTTCATATGGCTTGGCTTGACTTGAGAAATCCCTGGGGAAAGCTGTTTTACCCTTCTATCCCCTTTTTCCTCTAATCTTTAATGTTATACGTAATATTCTGAAGACGGACTTGGTTTAACTTCCTTTAACTCGGTTATTATTTTTTTTCCTTTCTCTTGAGTTTCTCTCCTCTCGGAAATTTCTACTGTGACATTTTCCAAGAATGAGGCATCACTTTTCGAAGATAAATGAGTCATGTGTGTATGTATCATAATGACTGGACTGTGCAGTTCCTTCATTCGGATTAAATGAAATGCTTGAGAGGGCCCTGATTATTGGCTTCTTTTGATACAAATAAATTACATGCATTTTATGAAATTTAGCTTCTTCAACGAAATTTAGCTTCGTTAATGAAACTCTTACAAGGCAAGGAGATTACCTAAAATGGAGTTGTATGAATGAAATTAGGTGAAAATGCTGATTTTATTTTCTAACTTACCAGGATTTTGAATATGTCCCCAAGTTTCATCAAAGGGTTGTTTTTATCCTGAAAATGTACCACTGAAAAATTTCTGTAAAATTTGTGATTTTCGAACAGTGAGGAATCTTTGAAATGAGTCAAGATTTGAGTGACTATAAATTTTATTTATTGGAACAAGTAGCGAGAAGAAGAATGTTATAATATATTAGTAAAAGCAGAGATACAAGATGCTTGAATCATCTTGTAAAAAGAAGTTGTTTTCTCTGCGTTTGAGTTTAAATGAAATCTCATTGATGTATCAACTTACGTAGAAAGTAGGCATAGTTTGTAAGCGTACATTGAGAATAAAAAATTGATTTGTAAATTCTTAGCTGAAATGTTTAATTACTACATTGGCCTAGTAATGCAATGCAATGAAATGACGGCAATTCAGAACTAGACGTCATCATTTTTTTGTTTCGAACTTCACAATGCCATAATTATGTAGAGAACACTGCAAATTTGACATTTGACATCAAACAAACAAAACTCAAATCAACTCCTATTCATTTCATCTTTCTTTCAAAACTGAAGAATTACCTAATTAGGAGTAAATTACCCTTTGGAAAACTTGATAGCTTTGAGATGGTTCCGAGACTGGAAATAACGACATAGCAAAACAAAATTATTCGGTTGAGTCATAATTCATAATATTTAATTACATACATACAACTTTTATAATTACACGATGATTTAAGTCATTAAAATAATTAAATTCTTGCGTCTCTGCTCCTTCAATCGTTTTCTTTTACATAGGAACTGCTCAACTTTAAAGCGCGTAATAATAGTGTAACATATTTTGCAGCAATACAGTAATACAACAATACATAAGAAATTAAATAATAATCAAGTATATTATTAAAAGCTAATCTGGAGTAATATTGATGATATTAAAAACTAAAGTTTTCGAAATAACCAACTCTTAAATGGGCACAATGAGGGACACAGTAACTTTTTCAATAATTACAAAACATATTTCGGAAATTTTAAACAATGAAGGAATACAAAAATCGTATAATTTAGATATTAAACACAGATTATAGTACAAATGCGAGTATTCCTCATGCAAAAAGTACAAATGAGACCTACAGAGCGTTACTAATATATTACCTACTAACTAATAAATCAATTACAAATTTATGATATCCCGTTCTTTGACAACAACCACAAAAACATATACTTTTTAAGATATACAAAACAGTTTTTTAATATAATGAGTACATACATAAAATACTTAACAGGAATAATAATGATAATTAACTTAATATTTATAATAACTCCTTTTTTATAATATAATACGTTCCATAACATTATACATTTTAGTTTTCATGGCTGGAGATTGTTTTGAAATTTGTTTTAAAATTTTTACAAAAACTTTTATCTTTTTTCACTCGTTTTACGTTTTAAAGTCGGTCGGCAGGTAGGTCGACCACAAGCCGTGGCACTTAACACCGTTTTGCCGGTACAACATGTAATACAAAAGACTCGGGTCGACCCATCTCAGATACAAAAAAGGCTACTCAGTGAGTTCAAAATTAATAAAATGCTTCTTTTCTAAATCTACTTTTCTTTACCTTTGTAACTGTGTATTATGTGTGAGTATGTGATCTTTACTTTCTCGTAAATGTAATTAAAGATCTTTTCATACCGAGCTAACACCCTCACTTTTACAATCCTTTAATATTTTCTAAGAAACAATTTTCTTTCTCATTTCTTGTCACTTTCTCCACCCATCATAAATTACTCCCTTTCCAATCTACTTTTAATTAGTTTTAATTAATATTATAATGTTCTACCTACATATTTACATCATTTCTGTTCCATGCAATCATCCTTTGTCATCTGTGTAATACACTCATAGAATTATATTAGCTGACAGTGTCATTTTCCCAATGACACTTGTCCCTCTAACCCTACTTACTTTATGATTTGTTCCATTTACCTCCTCTATAGTACATGATCCTCCTAATAATCCTACAATTCTTCTTCCTCTCTCAATTACCAATTTTTAACAATACTCCTATAATACTTTGCATCTTTGTTACAATTTTAACAATATTTCCATCCTCAAACGTAGCGTTATAATATAAATCAAATGTTGAGGTTTTATTTTTCGTTTGCGAACCCACATGTTGCGTGCGTAATATTTTTTTTCAAAAGTGTAATTAACGCCTAGATACTCATATTAACATCTGCATAATATTTTTAAATAGCGTGTGTCTCATATATAATAATATATCTGTCACTTTCTTTCGTTTTCTTTTGTATCAAATGAATAGTGTACTTATATTATTACTCCTTATAATATATGTTGTAGTTTATGTTTTTACACTATGCATGCATAGATAGATAGATAGGATAGTCATAGATATCGATAACTTCAAGTTTCGGGAGTCATTAATATTTTTTTCGAATGCCGAGTGGTTTTTTTCTTTTAGTATGTGTATCATATCATACAGTCCGTGATTGATTTGTTAAAATGCACCTAATTTAATTTAAATAGGTGAAAGTAATAATATTATAACACATAATACAATACATTATCCTTCTTAATGTGTAATTCTTAGCAAACTTTTAATAATTTGTATAATGTAATGTAGAATATATTATAATTATTATAAGATTTCTTACAGATAAATTTCTTCTTTCGTAAATCTTTTAGAAGTGACATGTCTAGTGACCAGTCCTGACATTATTCCTGACAAGAAATACTGCGGGTTGTATTAATAACAGCTAAAAATTAAACGATTCAAATGCGACTTTTGTTTGCTAGTGCGACTATGCTAACATTTGTGTTTTTTGTTTTTTTTGTTTTATATAACTATAAGATAATTAATAGCAGAATGCATTGTGTGAGGAAGCCACCTGCTTTCCTTGTAATTGTTACGGTAATTCTGTTTAATAATACGGTAGAGAAAGATGGTTCAAGTAAATTCCTTAACTCCTATAGGAAAAGTTGTACTCTGTGTGTAATGGAACGGATCCAAGTGAAGTGCGCCCATATTTCTACTACAAACTACTAATAATAAATGATGTCCTTCTCACTCGCATAATATTTTTACTCTTTGACCTTGTCCTACCTATATTTAAAACATCTCTAATAATAACAATATATGACTTCGGATCAATAGTCTCCAGTGTTTTTCCTTTTAGCGATTTTAACACCAATTACTAGCTAGTAGAGTAAAGAACCTTATTTATAAAGGAATGCCGCTTTCTCCTGAATGAATGTGATTTGTATTTTATGTAACTCTCACCCTGAGACATTCTACACCTTTGTATTTCTTTATAACGGCAGGTAATATGGTAAGGAGTTTCTTATAAAGTTAATTTAACCTTCGAGCTTCCTTGTCAGAAATATGCAATTTTCAGATGTAATGTAAAGATTTATGGTGTGTTTTTTTTTAATTTCATTCTTTCGAGAAAGATCAATTCACAATTATTTCAAGAAAGTTCAAAGACCATTATATTTAGTTTTGACATTCGGGCTCTTTAAACACAAAATAATTGATGGTAGTAACCCATCTATATCTTTGAGTAAACCCTTTACTTTCTTCATGTATGAATGATGCTCGATTGTGATATTTAAAAAGGTTCATTTGTACTTCTGTACATAACAAAACTGTGAATTTCTCTTGGATCAGCGGTATCATTGTATTTCAGGTGGGTGGCAGAATGTAGCATTATTTACAACAATTTTTTTAAAATTTTCTCACTCGAAGAATGAGTGTCATTATTAGCACATTGATAATCAATTAAGGCCCAAAGATTACAGTCAAATAACTCCTATTTAGCTTTGAAGCCGTTTCAATACACAATACTAAGATTATGTTTTGCTAAGAATGATAATTTCTAATGCTATTCTGCTAACCACTTAATACAATATTGTAGTACAACTCCTTAAATTTAGAAACTGAGAGGAATGAACTTTTTTAATAAATATCAAGCAAGCATAGTAAAGCACCATCATCATCCAGAAGAAATTCATTACTTCAGGGAGTCCATAGTTTCATCCAGCAAAATAGCAACAACTAAACTTAAAAACAATGGACTTTGCACTTGTTTTCTTTGCTTTGCTTGAAAAAATAGGAACTATGATTTTTTGAAGCTTTAGTCCATATCGACTTGGACTATTAAATTGAAAACTAATTCATTTTAGCTTAGTAATACCATACAGTGTTTTAATTGTTACTGACAGAACTGTATTGGACTCATCAGTAGTCCAACTGAAGTAATAATAGGGTATTTAGTAGTAGTAATAATCACTGATAATCCTACTAGTGTCTATATTTTATGTAATTATCTCCTTATAAATGTAATTCTATTAAAGGCTCCACCCTACATAGACATTAGTAGATTGTGGATAAGGATTGACAAAGGCAGAGAGAAGATGATTTTTTTAAAGTTTAAGTAATTGATTGATTGACATCGAGCATGGCTCATTAGCTTCCCGTTATTCTCATCAACAACTTTTAGTTTCCTCCATTATAATTGTAATGTAACCAGGATAATTTGTAGTTTTAGAACAAGGGATGCTAATAAGGTATCGTTATCGTTAGTTTTTTTGGAATAATGGTATCATTTATAATAAGAGATAGGGGTAAATAGTAGGTATGTGCATTTCTCCTTTAATATCCTTCTTCAAATTGAACCTTAATTTTTATTCCTTTCTCCAAAAGGATAATTAGGATTTTAAATCAACATTTGTATTTAAACTACCACCGAACTGAAATCATTTAGATTTTTATTTATTGTTAAGGCAAGAACAGTAATAATATGAATTTTCAAAGTATTCTTAAAATTTTGAAATGACTAATCTTGATCAATGCACAGAGGTTTTGTTGAGAGTCTTAGACATTAAATTGTGACTTACATACATGAGGCTTGATTTTAGGCTGTAAAAGCAATTTCCGTTCATGTGGATAGTATTTGTATATTTACTTGATGGACAGGTATTTTGCCAAGTAAAATAACCAACCATATATGGTGTTCAAACTTGTGGATAGAAAGAAATCCAAAGGCAAGCATTGCAACGCAATGTAAAGGCTTTGAATTTGAATGTTTAATGGAAATCTCCTGAGATTTAATTTTTTTAGGAACTTGTCCTGCATAGTATTAGTATTGTTAAGGGGTTTTTATACGAACAAGTACTTTCTCTATGACTTAATTAAGTCATTATACTCCTTTTCACCTTTTTGTCTTGATCAGGTTAATAAAAATTGAGGTTTACTGTTTTCCACTACAGAGTCATATTTTTTAAAAAGGTCAACTCAACTTGATTTTACTTCTGTTTTTGTTTACAGTTACTCATAGTTAATTAGTAGTAAATTGTGTTTTATACTTTTCTGGCTGATGTATGTGGCTTTCTAGCCTGGTATTTAGTAATAGAAATCTCTAAACGGGATTTCCTTTTCATCTTGTAGTTTATTATTTCTAAATAGCTACAGTGAATTCAGTAACTGAGATATAATTCTCCAAATTTCAGTTTGTTAGAATAATTTGGTTTTTTGATCTGAGTAAAATACCCTAGGAAGTTTTTAGTTCTTATTAGAACTACTCAAGGGTGTTTCACGTATTTATTTATTCGTCATCAGTATTAAAACTTCCAAACGTTTGTAGTTTCTGTATTATTTCGACTCTTATCTGTTTCACGAATGTTTTAGAAAGTGTTTCTTGTTTTCTGTAGTTTTTATGTCCAGTGTAAGTGTAATATACGAACCGGATATCCAAATAGTAGTATATAGTAAGGTAAAAGTATGAGTTAGACGAAGCAAAACTTACAATTTGTTTAAAAATGTATACAAGGATTCATTAAGATTCATTCATACACTTAACCATAGTATTTTTACTCAAAAATACCTAAAAAAAACAGGTTAAATATAGTGACACATACATTGAATAGATTTTTACAAGGAAACTTTTACTTCATTAATGAACCCCCCACCGATACGGAGCATATTAATCTTAATCCCTAGCAAAACTATTGATTTAATTTTGTTTTCTTCTATTACTGTAGTACGTACTATTACCAGTTTATGTAATGTCAAATTTAACAATCTATTATTATGTAGTAATAATGTATTTAGGCATGTAGTTTCTTTTTGGAGTCTCTCTCTTAAAAAGTATAGTCAACAAAGCACCCTGTTACATCAAAATCATTCAGTTGTGCAGAACATAAGATTATTACACAAAGTACCCGGTGGTGAGGATATTGAAGATAAGTTTTTAATAAGAATTTTCTAAATTCTAAACTTTGTCCTAATCTTTTTTTTCTTAAATACTTGCATAACTTCTTTATGTCTAACTGATGGGAGACATTAATATATTAAGTTTGACTGAATGATGCATATTTACAAGTTTTGCAACTACCTACTTCTATGGATTTGGTTCACACAACTTATCTGGCGATCTTTACACTCATGGAGTAGACTAATGTATATTTTTCATTTAGATAAAGTTATGTAGCTTTTAATTTATTATTACACCATTTAAAAATACTTCCTTACTTTAGCCCTTTACACACTATATTGTTGAATAGATAATTTCATCACAAACTTACACTAGCAGTTTTGTTACAATCATAAAACAAATTCATTCTAAGTTAATTTTAAATAGTGAAAGCTGCTCTAAATTTTAAAATTACAATTTAACTTTTTTGCATGATTGGTAAGCAGTGATAATTTTGTTTTAAATCTCTCACTATTAAATGTATTAATTAGCTTTGTAAATACCCAAACCCGCCTGTTATAATTTCTGCTATTAATATCATTATAATTATAGCAACTTGGTTAATTGCATAGCCATCCAAGTGAGTTTTTAGGTAGTCCTACCCTGCAAAAATTTACATGACCCTCAAACCATTACGATTACTTATAGTTCGTGAATTGCATAATATTTATTTATCATACATTATTTATAGATGTACTTATCCCTATTCCTGCCAAAGATAAGTTAGCCTTACCTAACTGTTTACCTTTTACCTAGAAGTATGGTGTTATATTTGTCATATGGCTGAGTATTTTATATACAAAGAAAGCAAGTGAAAATTACTTTAGCATAAAAAAACAGAGGAAGGTTAGAAGTGTAGATCGTCAGCTTCAGTAAGTTAGATTTATGTAAATTGATTAGCAAATCGGAGTAAGCTAACATATAATTTTAAAAGTGATACTTGTAATCCCTTTTAATTGAATGCGTTCTTAGAAAATAATGTTGCTCTTTTAATTGATTACTGGAAATGGTTTAGACTATTTAAACACAGATTAAGAAGGTAGTTAAAGTTAAAAGGTACAAACTATAAATTTATAATTATAAGCCTTACGAGAATAAACTATCCAATACACTCATCCCATCCGTCGCAAATACTATTTGTAATTATGTCGTTTAATAAGTTTGTAAACAAATTGAGTAGACAAAAGAGCCATTAAAAGTTAAAATGTTTGAATTCCATAATCGTCAATTTCATTGTTAGCTTTCATAAATTTCATGTTACATTTCTGCTGATTTAATAGTGTACAATAATTAAGGTAAGATTCATGGTCAAGAACTTATACAATTATTAGGAAATGTCAACTATGACCTTTGTTTTAAATCCCAAAGGGCAATTTTTGTAATAGATGAAAAAACCGAGAAGCTTCTGTAAAACCGCCCATATTTTTCCCCCTATTTTACATGTGTTACTGAATTCTAATTAATCAGCCGCAATAGCAGCACGAGATTTATGGATAAAATCCAAGTAAAACCACACAACTGGTAAAAGTTGCTATCATGAATGTAAAACTCAACCACCAATTTACATTTTAAGTTTGCCCTTTGTAGAAGTAACCCTTATCATTAATGAGTCCGACCACAAGGTGGTTACCAATGTTTACAATCCATTTAGAAGTATCCACAAGCAAGCAAGTACGTATATTTAATAATAATAATCATCATAATGTTTGTAGTTCAACAAAACTTATTATTTCTTTCTGGTAAATACATAGCAGGAGCAGTTCTAGTAGATTTTGTAGATTTTCCTGTTAAAACCGTAATCAATCGCAAATACCTTAATAATAATGATGGTAAGAGTAGTAGTATGGGATATAGAATGGAATGGTTAAAATACAACTTTGATAAAATAATATTCGCTGAAATGTGTTTTTCGTATTTATTCAAATTTTCGTAATTTGGTTTTCGTTTTACTTTGGGTTTGAGTCGTCATTTAGCAAAAAAAAATAATTTCCACCTGTTTTATATGCAAATGAGGGCAAATTAAACGAAAACGGTTAATAATTAATCCATATTCCATTTCTCTTTATCGATTGGCGTTTTTCAAATCATTTTTTGTCTATTGTAACGAAATAATTAGTAGAAGACTTATTAAACCTTTATTTTTTATGCATTTAGTATTTTTTTATACCTCTGTTTAATTCAATTCACAGTTCACACCGTATAATATAGTCAAAATATATAGGTAAATAAATTTATACACAAATGTGAACTATGAACACATCTGGATTGGTGTGTTGGGTGTGCATGAATTTGTTTTCCATATTAAGTACCTATTATTAAATAAGTCATTTGTTTCTTTTTCATTATTATAATCTGCTAAATAATCATATTTCATTAATTTATTTCATTTTATTCTCTTTGATTGAGGGCTAATAATTATTATTGGGATTTGTTAAGTTTGTCACTTGTAATTTATTAATTAATCCTCTGCCTAAAAATAAAAAAAGCTGCGAGGTTAATTTTCATGCAGAAATATTCTCATTGCATGTACTCAAATCCTCAAACCTCAATGCAGTTAATAAATTAAAATGAAGCGAAGACAAAAAATATGTCAGTTGGAAAATTACTCTTTAGATTTTATTTATGCTTATAAAAATTCCATGGTGCGTTGGGTTGGACTTACAATGCAACCTACCTGGTGGGGTCACACTGAATTTTATGAGCTATAGCTCAAAAAATCAAGAAAAAAATTAGAAACCCTGCACTCAAAATCATTTTTGTAAACGCCCATTTTCAACAGAATTAGAGAAACCCAAACTTCAAAATTTGCATACGGTCTGTGGG